>CATIWM010345872.1:0-16510 GCA_949671775.1 Mallotus repandus | reverse complement strand
CGAATCAAACAATAACCAAAAACACACCTCAAAAATATCGACAAGATCCAATGACAAAACAGATTCACAGCACAGCACAAAACAAAACAAAAATGCAAAATTCAAATAAAATGAGGAAATTACCCTGCAAGCAATCACAATTCTCAGCCTCTTTCCTGACCACATCAAGAACAGAATCAATCAATTCAGCTCCTTCAGTGTAATGTCCTTTAGCCCAATTATTACCAGCACCAGATTGACCAAAAACAAAATTATCAGGCCTAAAGATCTGACCATAAGGACCAGATCTAACTGAGTCCATAGTACCAGGCTCCAGATCCATAAGAACAGCACGAGGCACGAATCTACCACCGCTAGCTTCATTATAATACACATTGATTCTTTCGAGTTGGAGTTCTGAATCTCCACTGTACTTTCCTGTATTGTCGATTCCATGCTCGTCGCAAATTACTTCCCAGAACTTAGCCCCGATTTGGTTTCCGCATTGACCACCCTGTATGTGAAGGATTTCTCTCATTTTGTTTTATTTTCTTGGAAAAATTTTGGTTGCTTCGGCGTTTTCTTTTTCTCGGGAAAGTGAAGGAAATTTTTTTTTGGAGGGATCTCAAAAAAAGACACAGAAATGCAATTGGAGGAATAGACAAGCAGTGGAGTGGAAAAAACATAGAAAAAGGTGGGTTTTGATTGGTTGGATTTTTATGGGTGTGTTTGTAATTTCATACTTTTTTTGCTGGAGTGAGTTATAATTTTAGCTTATTCTCTGACACAAGTTTTGGGCATAATGGGAAAGAAATTTTTTGACATTTCTACGAGACAGAGTTATGTCACGGGTCCTCATTTTAGCCCTAATATTTGACCCGTGTGGCGTCTAAACTCCCCCATGTTTAGGCCAGCCAAGCCTTATAAGATTGCCTCTGATATTAATAACGAATGTTCTCAATCTATAGTCGAGTGTTGGCGAACCTAACCAACCTTGCATTTTCGCCACTAACGTTATTCCCTGTATTCCCACATATGTTTAAGGCACATGCTTGTCTTATAGTTTGGATATGCATTCACCGTTCCCACACAATACTTGATCCCACAATTGCCTCACAATTCCCGCATATATCCGAATCCTACTTACGCCTCGTAATTCCCCTATATGCTAGCGCATAGCGCAAGCTACATAAGAACCTCGAGCCTTGGAGAACACGCACTACGAGCACCTTGGCCTCGTAGTGTCCATAGAGCTCCTTCTCTATGGAGACACCGAATTTCTCTTTCCTGAACTCGATGCCCATCGCCTAGTTTCTCACCTTGGGAGCTCACTTAAGGCTGTGTTTTAGAACCATGCACACAAGCCTTGGGGATGGTGGAGAGCTTACAACGAATGTACCCCCTAAAGAGCATAAGGAGCACCTTAAAGGTTACTAGGAGGAGACATCATAATGTTCCACCCATCACACCTTCATAAATTACCAAAGTGCACTTCAATATACTTTTCCCTTCATGTACATCCTCGTTCGGCCATATTATACTTTTCTTATTCATCCATGCCCTTAATATTGGTTAAGGACTCTAAGGGTGCATTGGCCCTAGGGCTCCTTTTGTCGCCCCGTTACACATGGCTGTATAGAATATATAAGTTAGCCATACTGGCTAGAAAATGCTAATTCCAGCAATACTAGAGGACAGGTGTACGCATGCAATTGGAAATTCCATCGAGTAAATGGTTGTAGTGATAATCATAGGATTGGTCAGCCATTTGGAGTCAAGTGTTCCATGAACAATTGTTCTTTTTCAATCATTTAATTATTTTATTGAATTTCAAACTACAGCAGTGACTTATCTCAATGTCTGTCTTCCAACTAAGGTGTTGGAGAAGTAGCAGTGTTACATCACATCTGCCCTCATAGCTATCGAGAATTAACCTGCTGTTTGGAAAATTCTTCAAGTTCGAGGGATGAAAAGAAGAGTTGCTGAAAAATTTGGCAACTAATATTGGAAACCTGAATTTCTGGATTTCATTTGAGTACAAGGGATGACAGAATTAAAAAAAAAAGGAAATGAGAATCAACAAGACTTTTCTGCAAACTCAAGGACCAAATGAAAAATGCAATGTGTCATGCCTTAAAGTTTAGCTCTCTAGGATGTCAAATAACTTTTCATAAGACAGCAGTAAAAACTATAAGAGAAGTTAGGTCCATAGAAAGGAGGGAGGTAGTATGCCTAGTTCACTAGGTTCTACTTCACCAGTTGAAAGCCTAGTCCCTGTCGTGCTCAAATTAAGATTCTGATCCTGCTAAGAAGGAGAACCAGATATGTCTTAACACATGCAAATTGAAAGTTGCTTCAAGAGTTGGACAAAAATGTTGCAGTAGAAGCATGCTACAGTAGAGGAGGACCCTCACTACGGACGCAGAAAATATTGTTCTTAGGAGGTAAATGCCTTGATCTCCAGGTTCCTTAATGTTTGAAATTTTCCCATTTGGTATTTCTGACGAAGTTTAATTATAGTCAGTAATATTAGAGGCAGTTTTTGAAAAAAAAAAAAAAAAATGAGAGATTTTGGCTGGATAAATGTGCCTAAAAATTGTCATTTTGTTATTTTTCCCTCTTGTAATTTGGAGTGTTTGATAAGAAAGAAATTCTTGGGATAAATAGTTCTATCTTCAAAATTGAGTTTATTAAGGGATGCAATATTTTGTTAGAATTGGAGTTGTCGAATGCGATTGGGAAGGGTTACTTTTTTTTTGGCTCTGTTTTCTGTCTTGTTTCTCGGGAGGACAATATCCATATGGCAATTTGTTTTCTCTTCTTTTGGGAGGAGTGTGTCTAACATGCCAATTTGTTTTATCTTCTTTCTTCATGAATCATATTTTTTTTGGAAAATGTAATGACGTACTTTCATCCTATGTTATTTCATTGTGCGATGGACTTTTCAAGGTGAATTACAATTTTGAAGTTTTATATATGCATTTTCTTAGTATGTAAAATTAACATGCAAGTCTCTTTTGTTTGTTGAATTCAATAAAAAGAGAGAGGAAAAATAAAAAACGTTTGCATTTCTGACTGGACTGCTTTTGTATGCATATTTTATTGGTTTCTAATGTCAAGTAATGGTTAAAACCATGCATCATATTCCTGTGAGGACTTCAGTAAGAATGGTTTTTGACTACTATGTTCGTTGTTTATCTAATATATGACTGTTTGCCAATTCTAGAGACAACTCATTCAAATGCGCAATCTGTATGTCTATAAATTCTAGAAAATGTTCCATAAAGTGAGCAGTGTTTGCATTTCTGACTGGGCTGTTTTTGTTTGCATAGACGGCTGTTTGCCAATTTCAGAGGCAACTCATTCAAATGCGCAAATCTTTAAATTCTACTGAATATTCCATTCTGTTCCTAGTAAAAGTTAAAGTATGTTTTTCCTCTTCTGCAGGGAGGATGCGGTGTCACTGCCGGATGGTCTATCTTCCCATGTCATATTTATATGGGAAGAAGTTTGTTGCACCAATTACACCGACAGTTTTATCTTTGAGAAAGGAGTTATTTACTGTCCCATATCATGAAATAAACACGCAACCAGTGTGTTAAGGTCGGTAATTAATATCTTAATCCTATCAAATCCCATTCAGCATATACATATTTTTTGTTGTATCCCCTTCATTTCTCTTTGCACTTTTAATGGCATATATCAAGTATAGGAAACTATTTCTATTTTTTCAACCTTTCTACATTAAGATAAAGCTTATTACATTTATTTTTCTTTTGCAGGAAGATTTATACTACCCACATCCTCTGTTGCAAGATATACTTTGGGCATCTCTTCATAAATTTGTGGAAAAAGGCTCTTCAAACAGCGATGGAGCACATCCACTATGAAGATGAAACACTCGTTACTTATGCATAGGGCCTGTAAACAAGGTGTGGATTTAAGGTGTTTCAACGTGAATGCTTGCAGTTAATTCAAAATGATGGTCTAACATTGGTCATATAGAGTACATTCTGAACTCCTAACCATTTGATTCTTTTAATGCTTTTGTGGGTGCCTTTTCTATATTCATTTTTGCTTGTGTTTATTATTTTTTTGTAAATTTTTTTCTGGGGAAAAGGTAAAAATAAATCCCTTAGATTGTTTTAAAAAGTTAAATTTTCTGTCTAAAGTTCATTTTGGTACAATTGAAACCCTTAAACTTTTAATTTAGTACAATTAAACCCTAAACATTTTTTAAATGAAACTACTCAACCCAATCACTAAAACTGTCAGATAGTTTCATTTATTTTGGTGTGGTTACACGCTCAAAGTTTTTAATTGATACCATTTAATATCAATATGTCCATTTATTTTTTACTATTTGATTTTTATTTAAAATAAGGAAAATTTATTCTAAATAAATTTTTAAATAACAACAAGTAGTATACACTATAGATACACTATAGAATAGTTTTTTCTAAGAATTATTTTTTTTTCACTTTATACTAATTTTTCTAAATATAGAATTTTTATGCTCTAGAATCATTTTTTGAGAATAAAAATTTATATACTTTAGAATAATTTTTCTAAGAATAAATTTTACACTCAAATAATTTTTTAAGAGTAATTTGTACACTTTATACTTATTGCTCTAAGAATAAAACAAATTTTCTAAGTTTAAAAACTTCTACATTTGAAAATATTTTTTTAAAATAAAAGAAATTCTTTAAGAATAATTCTACACTCTAATAAAATTTTGCAAATAAAAATTTATATAATAAAAACAAACAAATTGAATATTGGGTTCAATTATACCAATTGAATACTTTGAGGGTGTAATTGCACCAAAATAATTGAAAATATTCATGTTAGTGACTGGGTTTGATTGTTCTGTTTCAAAAGTGTTTAGGGTCTAATTGTGCTAAAATAAAAGTTTAGAGGTTTAATTGTACTAAAATGAACTTTAAATATATAATTAAACTTTTGAAAATAGTTTAAGGGTTTGTACCTTTTTATAATTTTCCTATGAGTGTGAATTAATCTGTGCATGGGTGTCATAATTACTGATGTTGCATCTGGATGAGAATATCTTATTTTACTATCACTACTTTGGTCTACAGGTGTTAAATATGCTTTGCTGTTGGGTGGAAGACCCAAACTCAGAAGCTTTTAAGCTACATCTTCCAAGATTATATGATTACCTCTGGCTTGCTGAAGATGGGATGAAAACGCAGGTCTCAAACATGTTCTAACAATTAATAAATAGTTTGATGCATAAGCACTTTTTATATGTGGGAAATCTTTGTGAGGTGTCTAGGAGCATTGGGAGAGAATCTAATTACTGATATAATGTTGATATGCGTTCATGCTAGTAGTATGGTGGATGTTTCTACTTCTAATGTGCACCACTGGCAGAGATCTTGCAGCTATGATGTTTAAAACTTTTTTGGGGTTTTACAGTTAATAATGATGATTTTTACTTCTTCAACTTTATTGGCTACTTGGATCAGAACTGTCGTGGTTAGTCCACTAATAAATCTGTTGCAGGGATATAACGGAAGTCAATTGTGGGATACAGCATTTGCAGTTCAAGCAATTGTGTCAACTAATCTTATTGAGGAATATGGTCTGACTTTACAAAAAGCACATACATACATTAAAAAGTCACAGGTTTATTTTCCCCCTCTTAAGCTATTAGTATTTCTTAGAGAGTATTGGCTACTATATGGTCTTTTAACTATTAAAATGTTTTTTTTTTCCTGTACTTTGAAGGTTTTGGAAGATTGTCCAGGGAAACTTGATTTTTGGTATCGCCACATTTCAAAGGGTGCATGGCCATTTTCAACTGCAGATTATGGATGGCCAATTTCAGACTGCACAGCAGAGGGAATAAAAGTAATGGTTCATCACATTGATGATCCGTTCACTAAATTCATACATAGTAATTCTGCATTCACTAAACATGTTCCTGATAACCTATATGGACTTTGTAGGCTCTTATGTTATTATCAAAAATTCCATCAGAAATTGTTGGGGAAGGATTAGATGTGAACCAGTTATACAACGCGGTGAATGTTGTTCTCTCATTGCAGGTAACTCATCCCTGGATATTCTGAGGTAGACAAGTGCTACCAATTTACTAATAAAAGATGAATGTTTATATCTCTAATTGCTAATATGAGTAATTTGTGCTTTGTTTCATGAGAACTGCTAATTTTTTTTTTCCAAAGCCATACAATCAAACCTGAAGTATACTATGTATGAATAGGATACTTACCAAAAAATTGATAGGCAAAAATCATGTTTTGTCGGGTTCTCTAAGATGCTTGCTGATGCCAGGTAGTTCTGGACAAGGTCTTTGGTTTGTTACTTCACAAATGATGCAGGCATGGAGCTCAGGGGAAAATAAGCTTCAAAAATTAAGAAGGTTTAACTTTAATGTCTATATTGCATATAGAGGGTTTATTTAGGATGTCCTAGAGAATAATATAGCGCTAATAGAATCTCAAATTTATGTTAGTTAAAATTTATTCCAAGTCCAGTGTCTCTGCAATTTTAGGATTCATAACTTGGAATATATTTTGGTAATGAATGATTTATACAGTTACAACCTCATTTACGGTTATAAGTTAAATGTCAATGTGGAGCGCCCAGATTGTAAAGGTTTCGAGTTAAAGAGAACTAAAAAGGAGCAATTATAATTGTAGCAAATGAATGGGAAGTGACTGAAGAAGCATACCTTGGCTCCTTTATACAAAGCTATGGGCCAAGTCTCATGTGTTTACTCTTATATGGTGTTTATAAAAGGAAAGATTGTTTTGTAGCTGTTGGATAATATATATATATATTTTACTGGACTGTCTTTCTGGGGCCTCCATGTTTCAAGCAAAATACCTTTGAGATTTTAGAAAGTATGATTGAATGAGGTATTGAATTATTACGTTTGCAACCTCTAACTGTAAGGCTAATTAGCTGGAATCAGGGGATTGATTATTCAAACCCTTGTGAGGAATTATGGATTTTTGCTTTGTCGCCGCTTTAAGTCTTAAGGTTGGGCTTTCTATTTATCTTATGCTTTGGACAATGATGCAAACAATGCTGGACTCTGGGAAACATAGGTTCATATAATCTACACTTCATAGTGACGACATTCAGCGCATGTACAATGAAGTATTTTCTTGTTAGTTCTAATAGAACCTTAATTTCTGGATATTAATGTAATACCAACTATTTCTGGGAACAGGAAAACTACAAGTCCTTGTACAATTCTTGCCGGTTTTACCCTATATGGGTTGATTTATGTTTTAAAATCTTCAGTTTTTCTGTTCCAAAATTCAACGGTAGAGTCTTCTTTGGCTACTCAGTAACCTCTTGTTGTTTGTATTTTTACTTTCTATGCTGTTGGAAAAAGCATGACTTTGAATTGTTTATGGATCTTTCCATGCAATTCTAGCCATTCTTGCTCAAGGTCTCAATTCTCACTTGTCTCCATTGGCAGATTATATTCTGAATGCTAATGTTTGTTCTAAGACTATGGCTTTTGTTAGTCCCAATTTCGTAAATTTCAAAAAGGATTTACTCTGACAATCTGTTGCAGTTGTTAGTTTGAATAAGGCATTATCATCAGGATTATCTGGAGTTTTTGTATGTGCCCTTACAGTAGTTAGAATTGTAGCCTTGTTCTTATGCATTGTATGTTAATGTGCAGCGCAAAGGTAGAGTATTTTATTTGCCCTTCATCAAAGGTACAATCATGTATTGATCATCAAATGGGAGAAATACACCTCCCATTATTTTGCATATCTACCAAAAATCATCTGATGGAACAAACCAAAATTTCTCCTTTTCACATGCTATTTAATCATTGCAGTTCATGGATAGAGAAATGGGATCTTAGATAGTTGGATGTCTTCCAGAAGGTGGTACGTCAACTATTATGGACTTTGAATAGGCTAACTAATCAGGATTTTTCTCTATTCTCCTGCCCATGTATTAAAGTGGCATTTCAAGGCACGTTTTTGATATTCTCATTTTTTTTCCCTCATACAGAATGGTGGTGATGGCGGCTTTCCTACTTTTGAGCTTTCAAGATCTTATAGTTGGTTAGAGGTAATATCGAGCTTATGTTCTTGATTTTATTGTTGCGTATCAAATTTATTTTCTCATTCTGCATTTCATACGGAACTGTTTTAGGCATGAATTCAATGAATACCATGTTCTCTAATAATCTCCAGTGTTAAACATTTTGCATGGCGAGTGGGTTGTCCTTTCACCCTCCTTATGTGATAGATATTACTGTTTATTTTGACATCAGTTTTGTCAAACAAGAAAACCATTTTTTGTAATTTATTGGCCTTTCTCTTTATCTCAGGTTACTATTTATTTATTTCATGGATTTTAGGTTTATATGGAACCAATTTGGTATAGTTTATGTTCCTCCCAGGGCAGAGCTGGAATCCAAATCATGATCGTAATCCTAGGAGAAGTTATTTGGTAGACTTAGTCTACTGTGTTATACAAAAAACAGTATGTAAAAATGGAATTTGATTACATGATTGTGTTAAATGATCACAGTTGTGTGTATGTCTAATCATCATTTACTGACGATGAATCTAGGATTGCCAGCCAAGTTCTTGGTTGCTAATGCATTTCTTTGTTGCTCTTAGCTAGCTTGAACTTTGCTTGGGCTGAACTGAACATTGTAAAGCTCAGTGGATCTTAAAAGTATTACAATTTTTTTTTAGAAAGAAAAATTCATGAAAAATTTGTATTGTTATTAATTTTAAATTGTCCACCTGTGTGATTTTCATGATTCATATTACTGTTCAGAAAATTTACGTGAAAAATATGGAATTGATAAAAATCAGGAAATGTAATTCTTAAAAATTTAAAGACTAAAATGTAAAAAAATAAACAAATAAATCTTAGGTGTTGACCGATGGAAAATTGCATTGCAAAAAAAAAAAAAAAAGACAACTTGAAAGACTTAATGTCATCCTTTATAATTAAAATTCACTTTACTTGATTATGTTCTTTGAAGCACATATTATATAGCAGTTAACTTATGGTTTTTTTTTTTTAAATTATTGGTATAATTTGGTCTTATGAATCACTTTTTCCTGCATCAATTTTTCCATTTCATTTTATCAACCCGGCTGAAACTTTTGGTGACATTGTCATTGACTACCCGTAAGTGGCTGCGAAATTCAGTTAATCAACCTCTTCCTTTTGTTAATATCTTTGCTATGATTAGACACTATCTTCTAATATCATTGTAACTATGTTGAGTGCACTTCAGGCTTTGACATCATTTCATAAATCACATCCTGAACATCGGCGAGAAGAAATAGAACGTTGTATCAAAAAGGCATCTAAGTTCATTGAAAAAATACAGACAGCAAATGGCTCATGGTATGCTCACCTCCCGCAAGATCTAGTACATGGATTACTTATTAATCAAGTCCATAAACTATATTTCTTCTATCCTATTATCTATGTTAATTATCAAGATTTTTGTTGCAGTAATTTTTTAAGTTCTCTATGCTGTATGTTTTAAATTTATTCAACTGAAAATTTCATTCGTCTCACTCTACCTTTAAAATGCAAAATTGCTGTTTGCTTCACCTATGGTACATGGCTTGGTGTAAAAGGTTTGGTAGCTGCTGGAAAGAGCTTCAATCATTGCTCTAGTATTCATAAAGCCTGTGATTTTCTGTTGTCTAAATAGTGCTCTTTTGGTGGCTGGGGAGAGAGTTATCTTTCATGTGAAAAGAAGGTAACCTTGATGGCTTTTCCACCTCTTTGTCATATTGAGCTCTCACGTTCAATGGAGCTCTTTTTGACTTGCCTTGGCTTGGGTCATCAAGGTCCTCCCTATAAGGTTTTAGCATGCTTACATGGTAAATGGGATGGATCTTGATGCCTTGTGGAAGCTCTAACTTGTAAGCTACCTTCCCCACATGTTTAATGATGGGAAAGGGTCCATTGTACCTCCTTTTAAGGCCCCAATGAAGTCCATCGGCTTTGCCATGCAAGTAGAGCTTGACAAACACTTTGTCACCTTCCTTGAACTCCATAGGCCTCCTTTTCTTGTTTGCCCACTTCTTCATCCTCTTCGATGCTTTTTGTGATACCTGTTAAGGTGTCAGACATAAATTGTATGCATGTGACTAATACATAATTAACATATCCATTAATGTCTAACTTTAGCTCAAAAGTCGATATATGTAACAAAACTATATATATATATATATATATATATATATATATATATAAGGAACATATCATACACCAAAAGGCTCACAAATCAAGAAGTTCACATCTTTCCTTATATATATACACATATAATACGCTAGCCTTAATACAAGATAACATAATTCACTACACATGTCACGTTCAAGAAAAGCTGAGGACGACCTCCTGTTGACCCACCTGATACAATGCTAGTGTAACTGATGCAAATATTTCTTCAAGATTAACTATAGTTCTTCTAATCCTGAAAAATAATGTAGAGGAGTGAACATGCACCTCAGTAAATGAATAACTTAATATCCTATGAAACATAACACATCAAACATATAATATTATTAATTACCAGTCCATTTGATAATTAATTATAAACTTTAAGCATACACATAATTGTAATAGTATAGTATTTTCTTCTAGACAACAATGAACTTGTGAATTACATGTAAATCAAACTTCTTTTCAATTATTCATGAATCCCCATACACACACAACCTGCCTTAATCTTGTACCTATATTTTTAAAGCCTTTTTACTGCATATAAAGAGGATTCCATATTGCACACAACCTTGCCTCATTCACAAGTAGCATTGCATCCTTATATTCATCTACCATATTTATTTTACTTACATATACATTACATACGACTCTATTAAACAATTAACATCTCCATAATATATAAGAAAACAATAATATATCCAAAATATACCAAAATATACCCATATTTCAACATGGTAGATTCAATAGTGTAAGTTCAAAAATATACCAAAAATTTCACGTTATGAATATTAAATTCCTATTCTCTAGATCAATAGTATTATAAGTCTAAATTAATTTGCAACTGATGTCACATCAATTGGATATGTATAGAAGAAGAAACATAAAAAACAATCCACTAAGGTCAAAATGTCAACAAAACTAAGCAATAAAAAGTATTTCCCAATTTGGCCATCCAAACAGCAAAATCAAGCTTCCTATATTTCTATCAATTTTGTAAATCACATCTCAAAGTTTCTATTGAAATAAACAACACCTCATTTGGAGTTATTAAACTCCAGATATGGCTCAAACAAAGATTCTATTCTTACCTAAACAGGACGCCCGAATTCAATAACCATCATTCATACGTATAATCTCATCTCAAAAACAATCAACCATCAACATAATAATAAAAATAAACATCTATCAATTATAATACACATACTCTCCTTAACCAATCAACTTAAAAAATAAATTTATAATTATTTATTTTAAGTGTTATATTCACATAGAGCATTAAGTTATTCTCTTACCTTTATTGCTTCCTTTCCTTTGTTTACATTTACTTGTATAACAACCTCATTTCCATTTGGTTTAATAGATAATAATTTATTTGTTTTTAAACACCCAAAATAATGGAATCTCACCTAGAATGACAACATCATTAAACTACCTAAGCATGTAAAGCTACCAACTATAACAGATTTAATAGGGTATATAGCGAATTTCAAGATGAAACTTTCAAGATCACTAACTATATGTGTCTAAAGTAATTTAAAATTTATTTTGTTTCAATTGGAGTTGTATAGAGAAAGAACTCTAAGAAATAATCCACCTTACTCAGACCAGCGATGGAAACTTAGCCATAAAATGTTTTCTCTTATTACACTAATATAGATTCTGAATTAGATAGAGCTAAAAGAGGAATAGTTTTATATAACTCTTCAAAGTTTCCATATCATCAAATAAAACTCAATTTGAAGTTTCCTATCTCAAGATATGATCAAAACAATAAGGTTAAAAAATCAGGTCCTTAGAACCCGAATTCTGTAACTTCTAAACCCTAACTAAATCAACAAAAATATTAAAATTACTTACCAAATAAACCTCTAAGGCCTTTGAAGATGAAGATTATGGTCTGGAATGGATTCTAAACCTTCAAATTTCACTTGAAAATTTAGCTCTTTCCCCCTTTGTTCTTTCAAAACCCTCACTCTTTTTTTTTCTTCCTTCTTTCTTTTCTTTGTTCTTCCTATCCTCTTCTTTCTTTTCCTATCTCTTTTTCTTTGTTCTTCCTATTCGGTACTAACTTCTTTTTTTTATATCCCACCTTATCCTCTCCTCTTATCTACCACATTCTCCTCTTCTCTTATCTCCTCTTGTCTACCACATTCTAGGCCCTTTTTTTTTGAAGTTAAAAAACCAATTTAAGCCTATTTTCTAAGAAGTTGTCCAGTCCAATGATGGTCTCTGCCAAGATGAGAGAAAATGCATCGAGGTCTGCTTCTACTTGATCCAAGATATGGAGAGCTTTTAAATCACAGTTGTCAAAAGGGCAAACAAGCAAGAATTGTGCATATAGGCAAAGGGCGATCATCCGAGGCCAGTAAACCTCATTGCTATCTACAACCATGACAATTTAAAGGAGAGAGCTTATTAGGACCTCAGTACCAAAGATATGGTGAAGGGAAGTCTGAGTAGAAAGTTTGAATAGCCTAGCCATTTAGTATTGAATGGAGTGTAAATCCAAAATTTCAACCAAAGGAGTTGCAATCTGACAAGTAGAATCCCTTTGAGAGCCCAAGATAGCTTCAAATTCTTCTGGTGGGGGGCATAGCTCTAGTTTGTTGAACCGGAAGACATGCTTCTGAGGATTCAAGAACGAGCAAGAGCATGGAGAAAAGGGAAGTTGATCTTCCTAACATGCAAAGATTTGAAAGCTGACAAGTGAAACAACTTTAGTTTTGCCCATGATCCACCATCCAATCTTTTTAGGATCAATTGTAGTTGTTTCAAGCTTCTTTCAGTCATGGTGGGAGGTTAGGATGTTATTTAGAAGGGGAAAATGGAGAGAAGAGGTGCAAGTCTGAATTGGGGATTTTATAGAGAAGTTAGGGATTTTTTTAATAGCTGCAGATTGGTGCAATAGAGGCAATTGCCGCCACGATCAGATGATGCCTCTATGTGTTGAGGCATTGTTAAGTCGCCTCTTTACAAAGAGGCGAACATCTCCAACAATTGGGGGCATGATTTTTGTACTATTGCAATCAGACTAGTTGCTTTGAAAATGTAAAGTTCAGCTATCAGAAAAGAAAAATTTCATTGTAAAGGTTCCTTAATAAATTAAAAGTGCAGTTAAGATGGATTTAAGCTGTGTATCATCCGGTCAGTGCAAATTATGAAAATTCTAAAATAAAAGATCAATTCAAATAAAAAGAATCAATAGTATCAGATTGACAAAAATGATCCTAGTGAAGAGGCGTTTGGGTCTATCTTTTATGCATTATCTCTCGCCTCACCATCTCTATGATCACCTCTTTCATCTGTGGGATCATCAGCATCCTCGTCTCCATTACTACCCTCATCATCGTCAACCTGAAGGGCAGCAAGCTGACACTCGAGTACAATGATCCTAGCCTGGTTAGTATCATCTCAGTCCTGTCAAAATGCAATGAGAGGTAAGAAATCAGAAAAGCATGCATACATGTAAATATAGGGGATGATTATTACCTTCCACTCCTGTGTCACGCTCATCAGGAAGTCCCACTAGGCCTCAATCACCCTGTACATATACTCTCCTTGATCTCGAGGTATTTGTATAATTAATGAATTATTAGAACTAACCCTGTGTTAAGCTAAATTGGAAAGAATTATTAGAATTATCAATTCAAGTTGATTGGAAAGAATTGTGCACATCATTCCTAAAGTAGTATGAGTATAATACCAAGTTAGAGGTGTCTATTAAAGACCTGGAGCTAACTAAGCAAAAGTTGAATGAATCTTTTTTTGATTTCTTAATGAAGTTCATGAACACGGCAGGGTTGATGAAGAATAAGTTGGTTGAGAAAGATCAAGTGAGGTTGATTATGAGAAATGTGCTGCCCAACCTAGTAAAAAGACTAAAAATGATGAACCCCAACACACTTGTGGACTTGTATGATAACGGTTTGCAAGCTGAGGAAATTAAGAATCTGATACATGAAAATAAGGAAGAGGTGATCGAGGAAGTCCCTAAAGAATGCAAGAATAGTTATTGTGTATGCCACCTGAAGAAAGATAACCATCATGAGACCTAGCATCTAGAGTTTAAATAATCTTTTTATTTCCTTTGAATAACATTACAATTTCTTGAGAAGATTTTATTTTAATGATCGATGGTATGAATTCTGATTTTGGTTATTTGTGTAATGTGCATCTTGAGGGTAATGTGCATTATGATATCAATCATATTTGCATGTTAGACATAAATTCAATTCAATTATATTCCTTTAGTATGGGCACAAATGAAAATTCAAAGAACATTTCTATATCACATGATATAACTTATGAGGGGAGAAGAAAAAATTTGAGAGAATAAAAAAGAAAGAGAAAAGAAGAAGAAGAGAGAAATGAAGAAAAAAAAGAATAAATAAAAATGTTAACAAAAAATTAGAGAAATAAAAGTGAGAAAATATTTAGTTAGAAAATCTAAAAAGACTAGCTGAGAACATGAGTTGTATCATTTAATGTAATGAATGTTCTCATTTTCGCCTTAATGAATGAATAAAGTTGAATTTGAAATTTGTGTTCAAACATAGCATATTTGTCTTTATCATATTGCAAAAGTATCTGAATGGAAACATAAAACATAATGAAAGCTAAAAATTAAAGCTATGAGATCATTATTTTAGTTATGTTTTTTTTCTTCTTGTCACCCTTTATTATTCATTTTGTAAAACTAGTGTCCCCTATGTCTTAAAAATCCAAGTGGCTTAGTAACTTGCATTGCAACTCATACTTTGTCGCTATCAACAATCAAGTCATCAGTACCAAACCTCATGTTCTACGTAAGAGTCTTTTGAAGCTATAAATCTCTCACCTAGTCCAGTCTCCATTAAGAGTAAGACTAATCAAAATGATAGGCATGAAAGAAAATTGTCAGAAATTAGGCACAAAATGTAACTTTAGGGGCAAACATGTAAATAGGTTGGCAGCAAAATAGTAAATCTACATTCAAAGATTAAAGGTACAATATTGAAGTATAAGAGTCATTACAAGAATTATGGGAGTAGAAAGAAGTAAACAAAAAGAGCAATAGCAAAAAAAAGTTCAACAATAAATCATGAGCTCTAATTCCAGGCCATGGACTTCACTCGTTAGCTTGGTCATTTGTCCGAGGAGATGTATCAGAAGCTCTAGCACTAGAAGTATCAATATCAAAGTGTGCAATGCTTAAATCTGTAAGTTATTAATAAAGCACCTTGTTGTCACACTCCAAATAAAAGACTTGTTAGGATAATGCATATCATACATAGCATGCATACACTTGCATACATTTGTTGTGAAAAACTTGCTTTTTTTAGTGAAAAATCTTTGAAACAAGTTAAGGTTGTATGAATACTGTGCTACTAACATTCAAAATTAGTGTTGTAAAAGTGCAAGAAAGTAGTCAGAGTCTAGAGAAGTGAAAATAAGAGGAGTGATACTACCAAGTAGCACTTACAGAAGCTTTATCATGGTAACCTCAAAGGACTGGATAAAAAGTTCTATAGACGACAAGGTTTAGTGTGCATCCAAGTATATTGCAATTGTGACACTGTTTGAGCTAAAGACTCTAGGGAACACACTACTATATCACAAAGATATAGCATGGAGATGAGGAGTCACCACCCAGGGTAATAACTGAGACAAATTGAAGATGGTGGTAACTCGATTTTCTAAAAAAAAGTTAGCGCCACAACCAGGAGATTTTGGGAATGGAATACCAATTTCTTTTAGTCTCATGTTCTTTAAAATTAGTTTATGAATTACTATCTTATTCTCTAATTACATGCAATTTCATATTAAACCAAATTTTAGCAATCAATACCCAAGGCAGCTAGTCATGAAATTACACATAAAAAATGCATTCATACAAGGCGCAATGCCCCTAAATATAAACTACATTGATTTTAATTTAAGTTAGCTAAGTCTACAATTTATTTATAAGTGAAATTGAAACTAAAAGTGGGCCTACCATTTTTATTAAATTAGTGAGGTTAAATCTACAAATTTTAATTCTTAAGAAAATGAGCCTAAGTCTATTAAATTTTAAAAGAAAAAGAAATTGAATTATTGGGCCTAATTCTAATTAATTTTAAATCAAATGAGGTGATCCTAAATCTATATTTATTTTAAAGGAAATGCTTTAGATGGGCTAGGCTAGGTCTAAATTAATTTTAATTAACTGAAAGTGAGCCTAAACTAATTAAACTAAATGGGCCTAAATTAAATTTAGAATTAATTAAAATCCAAAACCAATTTTAAAAGCCTATCCTATTAAGTGAGTTAAAACCTAACGTGGGCT
>CATIWM010345769.1:0-26185 GCA_949671775.1 Mallotus repandus | reverse complement strand
TTATAATTCACTTAATATTTGATTCTTAAACAAGTTAAAAACATAATTATTAGTTGGATAAACATTCAATCCTCGTGGGATCGACTTTTACTTATTCTATATTACTTGACGAACTCGTATGCTTGCGAGAACCAATCAAATGTTAACTCCTTTGTTTGTCATTATGCTATAATCTACAGATAATCTTTACTCACTTCTCATTAAAGCTGCAAGTGTTCAATTCTTGCCATAGCCTCATTCAAAAAAAAAAAAAGAAAAAGAAAAAAAGAACAAAGAGAGAGAGAGAGAAGAAAGAAAAAAATGAAAAGAAAAGAGAAAAGAAAGAATAAAAGATAAAAGCTAGCTAGGTGTATAGAATCGCCTTGGCAAAAGGGGGCAGAAAAGAAATAATATTATGAGGCATGTACTTGAATGATTACTAACTATAAGCCACTCTTTGATTCATCATTAGATTATAAGGATTACAAACAAATGAGCAGCCACATTTGCATTCTGCCTAGCACACTTTTAAGTTAATTCCTATGAAAAGGCAACAAGGATGTCAACCACATGCTAGTTCAGACGTAGAAGACTAAAAGTCTTACACATAAGTTTAAAATGCTCAGCAGCTCGAAGTGTCAGATGTACATTAGCCTCATTGAATCTCAATGCTCTCCAAGGCACATTGAAACTCACAGGTGCAAACCAAGGATCTACCAGTCACTGCTAATGGTCATTTAAAAATTCCAAAAGACCCATTTTCCTACCATGACACATGCTTACTTAAAGCAACCCAAAATCTAAAGCTTACTTTCAATGCAAGTCTTTCTTCTTTTCAAATAAAGCCTAAGCTGATTGTCAACCCATTCTCATCCAACACAATCCAACTTTCTTAAATAAAGATTTACAGTGGGCTCCCCAATGCTACTCTTACCCTTACTGTTCTAAAGAACCACCCATGTGATAAACAAACTACCATACTCTTATCCTAAAAACTCTAAACCTCTTAAATTTATCATTAGCTCAGTATGCTATCATTAAAATCTCTAATTTTTTCCCTAAATGAGTTGGTCCTCTTGCTATCATCATTGTTCCCAGTATCTCCAGTCAAGAATCACTAATCGTCTGACTCTCCTTAAAGGACCTTAACCTAATCCTTCAAATAAACTCCTTTTACCTTAGCACTTAAAAAGCCAAAAAATAAAAAAAAATTAGAGTCCAATACTCACCTCTATCATATAACATACTTATCTGTACCCTGAGAGTGCAAGTCAATGTTACTCTTCTCTGCATAGCAATACTATTCCATGCATACACATTGTACATTTGCCTCTAAAAAAAAAGAGGTCCCAGTGTCATCTTGCATCAGGATATAGGCTTAAAAAAAGGAGCAATTATCTTATCTTTATAAAACATAATCATTCATTTGCGCACATACATATGTCTTAGAATGACAATTAATCTCACATTTCATCATATAGCATAATTACTAGCATCCTTCACATACATGCTTCTACAAGCATATGATTTTATCGTCATTAATGCCATGTGCATGTATGCATCCGTATATATGCATTGAAAAATAAAATAACTGTCCCTATTGAGATATGGCATCACCATCAATACTCCATTTCCATCGACATCACATGTGCATGCACACCTACATACATGACCAAAACTTCCTCATCACAAAGCATAATAATTAGCATTCCACAAGCATATACTTTTGCATACTCCACACATGTGTGCACTTGCATTGGTATTTCAAAAAAAAAAATCATCACTAATCTTTTATGCAATAGCATAACCACCCTCATCATACACACTCACACACTGTATATATACTTAGGGAATCCAACATGCATCATATTCTCATAAAATATAATCATGCATTACATTCTTCTGCACTAGAAGACATGTCAATTTATCCTTCACCTCAAAGAAGAATCACTAGCACTTGATACATGTTATGACCATTTGTACCCCATGCATATGCACACATGTCTCAAGGAAATAAAATACTCTTCATTCATCATGCATACATGCATTCACATAGCACAATCATCATTCATACATGCATTCACTCACATGCTCTAAAGAATATCACAATCTCCTCTAACATTGAAAAAATATATTCAGTACTCTGTATATATAAGTCACATATCCTTTTGTCATGCAATTAGATCATTCATATTCTATGCATGCAGACCTTTCGTAAAAGAAAAGACTTTCATCTCAATAAATGGTAAGAACCATTAGCATTTCCTACATGCATGCAAGAGCACTTGAATTTCCACCTACATACACGCATGCATAGACACTCGCATTTCCTCTTTTTCTTCTTATTGTATAATCACTCACATATATGTGTTCTCTTAAATGATATTAAGGGACAATTCTTTTCTTTTAACATGACATACATGCATCATACATATTGATCATTCCTCCTTAATAAATAAAATAACATTTCCCCATTATGCAATACAATCATCAATATTCCATGCATCGTGCAAAGACGAACAAGCCTCTTCATCAAATAGTATGATTGTCATTATTCCCTTCATACACACACGCACATAAAACTCATCATATAACTTGGTCATCTACATCATATGCATACACACATCCACACACAAACCGTAGAAAAAGTCAAATAGTTACCCTTTATCCATCACCAACATCTAATTGGCATTAGCATATATGCATATACCATAATAATGTGCAATTGTCAGCATCACCAAAATGCATACATGAGTGCATTTGCATATACCATCCCTCGGTGGAATCAACGAGTGACCATGGATGATCATGAAGTCCCGTAAAAAAGATATAGCTTAACAGAAAGCTGTAGTCAAATCTTAGAACATGACATTACAAAAGGCTCCAAGCTTCTTCAACATTCATTGGCTATCCCTCACAAAACTCCTTTACCTCCCAAAGGCTAGCTTTAGTCATGGTTTTGGTGCAATCCCCAAGAAAATAATAAGACTAGCAAAGCTTGAAACCCAAAAACTCAAAACCTACATACCTTGCCCAAAAGCCACCATAAGATTAACTCATTTAACATAGAAACACCTCAGAACCTCCTAAACTCTCCAAAGCCATACAAATAAAAACTAATAAAAAATTGCCATCTATCAAACCATTCTTACTCCCTCATTTAATAACCAGCTTGATTGAGTGCCCCGGACAAGAAAAGGAAATTTGAATCAAACGAAGAAAGTTAAAGGAATCCTAAGGTCAAAAGCCAAAGCTCCAATGCCCACTCGATTATTCTTGGCACCCAAGTCATGCTTCAGTTTTGCCTAAAGGCTTTCTCCTCTTTTCCAGTAAACAAGTCTCAATTTTCAGATACTCTAACTTCATTTTGACGATCTACCTCTTTCCCCTTCCATTAATAACCAATCTTAGAATGGTCTCCCCCTGCATCAAACATGCATCACAAGCATCATATTCACAAACATCAGAAACATGCATTATAGGCATAGCATACACAAATATGGAAGTACATGTTACAAACAAATGAGCATTGTATGCACGAACATTAGAAACATGCAGTATAAGCACAACATGCACAAACATGGAAAACATGCATCATAAACATTTACATAGAAATACGAAACATGCATCATAAGTAGGAACATGATAAAAAGGCGACGCACCAAGAAGCCATAAACCCAAACATTCAAGGAAGATTAGAATGCTTAAGGAAGTTGAAAGCATACCAAGAAAGGTCCTGAGGCATCCACATCATGATGAGGACCTCTAAAAGATACCATCAATCCATCAAGTACTCTTAGGGGGCAAGCATCCACATGGGCAGCAAACAGACTCAAGTAAGGCAAGGTTTGCACCTGATAAGACACAAACGCCAGCTCCAAAAGCCTAGCCTGGCACTATAACAAGAGCTATAGACACTACAATAAGAGTTACAAATACCATAGCAAGAGCTACATCTTGAGCTACACATACAGCAAGAGCTAAATTCATATAGCTAGAGCTACACAGACAGCAAGAGCTAAAATCAGACAACTAGAGCTACACAGACAATAAGAGCTAAAACCAAAAAACTAGAGCTATATAGACAGTAAGAGCTAAAATCAGATAGCTAGAGCTACACAAACAGCAAGAGCTACAATCAGACAGCTAGAGCTACACAAACAACAAGTACTAAAATCATATTAGCTAGAGTTACATAGACAGCTAAAGCTATATAGACAACGAGTATTGAAATCAAACAGCAAGAGCCATAACTAGAACAACATATACAGTAAGTGCTAAGGAGCTACAGTCCCCACAGCTAGAGCAACAATCGTCACAGCCAGAGCTACAGTCCTCACAGCCAGAGCTATAGTCGTCACAGCTACACTCCTCACAGGTAGAGCTACAATCATCATAGCCAACGCTACAATCCTCACAACTAGAGCTATAGTCATTACAGCCATAGCTACAATCCTCACAGCTAGAGCTACGGTCCTCACAGCAGAGCTATAATCATCACAGCCAAAGCTACAGTCATTGTACCTAGAGCTATAGTCCTCACAGCTAGAGCTATAGTCGTCACAGCCAGAACTACAGTTATCACAGCTAGAGCTATAGCTATAAAAGCCAGAACTACAGTTATCATAGCCAGAGCTACAGTTATCACAGCCAGAGCTACAGTTATCACAACCAGAGCTACAATTATCACAGCTAGAGCTACAGTCCTTACAGTTAGAGCTATAGTTCTCATAGCTATAGCTACAGTCATCATAGCCAAAGCTATAATCCTCATAGCTAGAGCTACAGTCATCACAGCAGAGCTACAGTCATCACAACCAGAGCTACAGTCATTGCACTTAGAGTTACAGTCATCACCGCTAGAGCTAAAGTCATCATAGCATGGGCTACACGCGACACAACAAGAGCTATAGTCATAACAAGAGCTATAGACACTACAACAAAAGCTGCAATTGTCATAACAAGAACCACAGTCACTATAACAAGGGCTACAGACACCACAGTGAGATCTATAATTACAGTAAGGGAAATAGATGCTACAGCAAGAGCTACAGTCATTAAAGTAAGGGCTACAGTCACTACAGCAACAGCTCCACAATGCAGCAGTTGCAATATCCTAACAAGACTGTCAAACAAGGCTAAAAGCACAAAGTCCTCCCAGCATGGACCGCAAGACCACTAAAAGGGAGGGAAGAGCAATTGTGCCAATGAGCAAAAAGCATCAAATCAGCAGAAGTAGCGCAATAAAGGGCTAAAACAATTGTACAAGTTAAAGCAAATTCAAGTATGTAAAGGAGAAAGTCGCTCATAAAGCAACACAACAAGGGTCACACAACATAGCAAGAGCTACAACCATAAGAATATAGCAAGGGCTATAGTTTCAAACCATACCATATGCAGCAATACCAACATTAGCAATCAATAAAAATGACAACAACAAGGAAGAACAGAAGACATAAAAAATTGACAAGTGCCACCATTGTCACCACCTCTAGATTAGGGAGTGCCCTCTTCTTTCTCTAATACATGCATTTACATTAGCATTCATACATTAAAAATAAAATAAAAATAATAATGACTCTTTTCTTACATTTTTGCAAATTTCATCTCGGCTATGAATTGCATATATCAGAGCCGAGTGAGCTGATTTCAATTATTATAATCTTCCTTTAATGCTCATTTTGTGATTTCCTAAGCATGATCAACAGTTTTAAGTCAGGACTTTCTAAACTTTAATCAATCTAATGCTTGCCTGCCACTTGGATGGATGAAGAACACGCAAGACAAAACCTATAAAAGGTGCCGGTGAAAAAAATAAATTATAGTTATCAAGATAACTTTCAGAGAGGCTAGTGATCTCAAGACCATACTCACCTACTCCAATGCTTAAAATTGAGTACGAGTATTCAAAGAACTCTTTGATGACATTCACGATGAGTGACAGAAGGTGGGGAATGCTTGAGAAGAGAAAGATGAAAATGAATGCAGGGAAAGCAAATAAAAAAAAATAATAATAAATCTTTACGCAACCTTTCGGTAGTATCCATGCTCAATAAATGGCAGGAGGTATCGAAGAAAGGAGATCATTGTGAGAGAAAATAAATAATGTATGGTCAGTTATCATATTCCTGCTCAAAAGCCTTTTGATAATCAAAATTTATTCTATTCATCTACATTCTTTATAAGTTTCATCTCGCTACATTCTTAAAAAATTCACTTGGGAAGCTTGCTCTCCACTTGGTAACACAAACAGTCTTGACCACCAGTTGTGGATCATGTTTTTGAATTGCTGAGATAAGAATTAACCTAAGGTTATCGTAGTTAAGATAGCTCAGATGCTCTAATATATACAACTCTTGGCATCGATGGATCAATTGCAAGAATTCAAGAATAAAAGCACTCAATTTACCATGACTAATTCAATGCATAAATTCAAGAATAAAAATTCTTTTCAAATAAAGTAATAATAAAATCATGCTCATATGTTCGTAAATGCCTTCTCAGGGCTTCGAGCTACAACTAGCCAAATAAAACTCAAAAATCATCATCACTGATCAAGATCAATAAGCATTTGCAAGAAGATCAAAGCAAAGGAATAACTTCGAGCTGCAACTAGCTAATAAAAATCCAAAAGTCTTCAGCAAATGATCAAGATCTAGAAAACACATACAAGAACATTTAATAAGAATTCATCAAGATCCAAGAGTATCTACTACAAAACCAAAAGGTAAGAAAACACAAATCACATGCCCACAAATCACAACTGTTCCAAGCACAATCACAATCACAACTGATCACTCCTACTTAACACCAAAAGAGGTGAGAGTAGTATTAGGCACTACTATAGAGTGTCAAATACACTTAACATGACTAGAGAGTGTTAAGAACCCTTAACACTACTAGAGAGTGTTAATTAAGTGAGATAGCGTTGTTACTTTGGACGACACCAAGTAGGTGATTGTAGCATTACTTAAAACCCTAAATAGGTAAGGGTAGCATTGCTACTTTGCATGACACTATGTAGGTGATCGTAGCATTACCTAAAACCCTAATCAGGTGAGGGTAGCATTGCCATTTTGCACGATATTAGGTAGGTGATCATAGTACTACTTAAACTAATCAGGTGAGGGTAGCGTTACTACTTTGCATGCCACCAAGTAGGTGATTGTAGCACTACCTAAAACAGGGGGTAGCGTTGCTATTTTACATGACATCTAGTAGGTGATTGTAGCACTACCTAAAACCCTAATCAGGTGAGGGTAGCATTGCTACTTTGCATGACACCAATTAGGTGATCGTAGCGCTACTTAACAACCCTGAATAGGCGAAGGAGATGTTGACACCAATTAGGTGATCCTAGTACTGCCTAAAACTCTAATCAAGTGAGGGTAGTGTTGCTAGTAAACCCCTTAACACTGCTAGAGAGTGTTAAGTATCCCTTAACATTGTTAGAGAATGTTAAGAACCCTTGATACTATTAGGGAGTATCAAGTACGACGCCCAAAGGTGTGGTCGTCGCATTTGCATATTCATGCTTGCATATCATGTGCCTGATTGCATATCACTATCATGTGCTTGTCTCACTTACTTGAATAATCTTGTATGAAGAAATGCATCTTTGTGTGTATCTTGAATTGCATCATTCTGTGTGTGTCCCAAACTGCATCATTTTGCGGGAAAAAAAATCACTACCACGTTCGTGTGAAACTTGCATTCATTCTTTGCGTGAACCCTAAAATTACATCATGCACTTTGCATTGCATTATACATTTCGCACTGCATCTCACATCTCACATAAATCATTATCATTTTGTGTGAACCCCAAAAATACATTTTGTGTGAATCCCAAAATTGCATCTTGCATGAATCCCAATATTTGTATGAATCCCGAAATTGCATCTTGTGTAAACCCTGAATTGCATTCTTGTATGAACCCAAAATTGCATATTGCATGCGTCCTAAACTACATCTTGCATGACAACCAAATCACCAAGCAACAATGACGATCGAATCACAAACAACAGAAACCAGACAGACGTCTGAAATCAAGATAACACAGCACTTAAATAAGTGCCTCTCTCCTCAGAAAGCTGTTTTTACATCTCTGCATTACTTCGCATGTATTAACATCAGTGCTAGGAGGCTATGCAACACATGCAAAGATGAGGGCAATTTTCATACATTGAATTTTGACTGTCCCTAAAAATGTCTAGTGATGAAAACATTCCTCCGAACATGATAAGTGTCTATTCATTCGTACCACCTCTCAAGCGTGCTGAGAATTTGAAAAGCCCAAACCAAGAAAAATCGGCTACCAAATCATTAAGTCGTACCTCAATTTTATGAATTATGAATTATCAGAATGATAAGTAGCTCATTTCAAGCAATCATCGCTCAAAACGTGCAACTCGTTAAACTAGTGTTCATCTCATAAGACTAAAGTTCAATTTTGTGAAAATTGGAAGTTGATTTTGACAAAATGGACATCAAAAACATGTTTGAAAGCCCTAAAAACCTCTGGAAGTGACCCCAGAATAGTGCGCATAATCCTGAGAAGTAGCGCATGAGCAAATTTATAATGCGTGAGCACACCCAAACACACTTTGCTCACGTGTGAAAATGGAAGCCGATTTTAACAAAAAGAACATTGGAAACACATCTAGTAGGTCCAAAAACCCTTGGAAGCAACATCAAAATAGTACGCACATGCCCCAAAATTAGTGCGTTAATTGCACATGATCATGCGCCCTTGCGCGTGATCATGCGCTTAGAGTCCGTGATCATGCGCTTAGAGTCCGTGATCACGCACTCTTGCACGTGATCATGCGCCCCAAATGCGTGATCACACACTTTTTCCCTATTTCTCACACACATTTTACCTATTTTCCCCTATAAATAGGGGTCTCTACCTCTGATTTTAAAAAGGCAAGAGTAGGGGAGAGCCAAAAGTAGACGCACACACTGAAACACTGTCGAATTGAAGACTTAGGAGTGCTAATTCACACACTTTTAGCTCACCTTCCACATTTTTTGTAGGATTTTTAGACCGCTTTTGAACCAAACCCAACGACATCTTTGTCAAAGCACGCTTCAAAGGTATACGAATTTACATTCTACACGTCATTTTCAACCTCTCGACGAGAAATCCCACGAAGCTAAAGCTTCAAAAACTCAAAAACAAGCTCAGTCGAATCTGAGGACCAAATAATTATTTTTGCACATTTATTTTACTGTTTTGCATTTTACTTTATTGCTGCCAGTAGTTGAGAAATTGTTATGATTGTGTGATGAGATTGGCCACTTGCATGCTGATCGAATAATCTCTGCTTTGTTTTGCTTATAATAAATCATCATTTTGCATCAATATGCATTCAATAAACACGAAAGCTCTTTATCCAAGCTAAAACTTTGATATCGTAGTCTGATGATGCAATTATCATTATTTGCTATTTATCTCATCATTTAGCAATGCTTTATAATAATTCCTGCAAGAGCATGAACTATGTGCCTCTGTTTAATCATTCATGATGCATCAATCATCTTCATTATGCTTATATGATGTCCGAGTAGATGAATGCATGGAATGGCACACAGTTGTGTTAACCTCTTCTTACAGGTGTTTTTTAGATCATGACTAGATTTACACTTTCACAACTTTTCTTTCCCTTTTTAAATGTATTTACTAGGAAAGCCTTGTAAATAATTATGTTGAATTTCTCATACTTTTCATTATTATTATGTGCTTGTGTGAATGTGTATATATCAACTGTCATTACCAAAACTAGGGTGTTGTGGTAGCCATATATTAAGTATGATAATGAGAAATAGTTAAAAAGTAGATGAGATTTCCTGGGCTCAGAATCTGTACTAGGGACAATACTCGTTGAGTGACTTGATGCTGTCCTTTTAATCTTTTCCTGGTTTTCTAAAAACCAGGTGGCGACTCTAAACACAAAGTGTCTTGCATCCCCCCAAGACCAATCATTTGTCCTTGTTCCATAAAAAGGAACGGATGTCCTATCCGGTAAAGTTGCCATGTCCCTCAAAATTGAAAAGAAATGTCCCAACCCTCAGGACACCTCAAAAATAAAAAGGTCGCTTATAGCCCCATTACACCCCTAAGTGGACTCATATATCTCTAGTCTGTAGATTTGTACATAAAGGGGTGACTTTCAAAATAGAAATGGAGTGGAGAGGATAAGGGGAGTAATGGAAAATGATGATTTCTGGTCCTAGTTGCTTTTTTTGGGAATTGAGAAAGGAAAAGAGGAAGGCTTAAATAGAGGAATTTAGGGTTTGAGAGAGGAGGTTAGAGACCAAGAACAGACACTAGAGAATAGAGAAAAAAAGAAACACACCTTGAGAGAAAAAAGAAGAGAAAAGAGAGTAAAAAGAGGGTGAAAAAGAAGTGTTTAATTAAGGAGATTGCATTTTCTTAAAGGAAAAGAAGGTTCTCTTACATTCAAAGTACACAAACCTATAAACCAAGCTCTGAGGGCTCAGTTAGGAGCATCAAACTGGTTCATTCAGTAAGAATTGTCTTTTTTAAACTTTTTGAGCTCTTACTTTCATAAAAACTTCATTTTCTTGGTTTTAATCATTTATTTTTGAGTTTCTAGTTCATTGGATAGTATATAAAGGTATGATTATATGAAGTATTGATGTATTATTAGTAAATTTATGTTTGCATCATTTGTAATTTGGTTTGCTTAGGATTTAAGTAACCTGCGAGCCTTCGAGTTCCTGATGAAGAGGCGACGTCTCTTCCCTTTACAAGGAGGCGATCGCCTACTAAACAAGGATCTGGAAGGCAACAACTCTTAGAAGAGGTGTTGCCTCCTCGCCAGAATCCTGCATAAATCTACTTTATTTTTTTGTAGCTTTTTGGCTTATTTTCAGTATCTGATACGTGTATGTTGCCCTATATCATCAATATTGCATATCATTGCCATGACGTTAAGTTTGTTTTGAGTAATAAATCTGCATAGATGAATATTCATATCTATTTTATGCAAAAATTATTTATTTCCTCTACATATAAAACTGTGTATTTTGAGATGAAGCTAACCTTTATTTGTTGTAGATTTCTTCGGTGATTTCCAATCACTAAGCAATTAGTGAATTAATTAGTTCTTGAGAGGTTTTACTTGGGTTTAGTATCATTGTAATTGTATAAGTTATTGTAATCCCTAATCCTTTCCCCGATTGTCTTGCATGAATGTTTGTAATATTTGTTCTTATTTGTAATAAGTGCAAGGTAATAAAGCATGAAAAATGATTAATTTGCAAACTTGGACTCAATTGTAAAATTGGAAGCGCTTGCAATCCACCCAATAATAAGGAAATAATCAAATAATCAAAAGGTAATAAAATACAAAACACAAATGGAGGCCAACCGCAAGGTTGGGTAGGCATTCAAAAGCCCATACCCAATTTCCAAACCCGGATCTCTGATGATGACTTCTAGGTACCTCCGTGGAATCTAGTTGCTGTAAAGTATGTCCCAGATTTCTTTTGGGTGGCAACTCTATCTCCAATATGGGCCCTAAGCCCATCTTGTATTTCCTAGCAGACATTGAGCTTGTAAAGTGCCGTGGTTGCCAACACTTGGGTGTGTGATTAGCCTTGCCGCCTACAATGATCAAATAACTATATAATTAAATTATAAATTATATTTTAATATGAATTATCTTATCATAAAATATATAATTTTAATATCATAAGTAACTTTTTTGGTGTTCTTCTTACCATCTCCTTCATACTTTTTGTTGAAATCTCCTATTCTTGAAGAATTTTTCTTTTTCAAGAACTTCTTGAAGTTTCATGTGAGCATGGCAATTTCATAATCTTCATCACTAGAATCATCAAGATTTTTGTTTTCACTTTCTTTTTGTGAAGCTTTTAATGCTATACTCTTTTTCTTCTTACTCTTCACCTCTGTGCTTTATGGTAAGCTCATGAGTAAGAAGCTTTCCAATAAGCACATCGGTTGGAATAGTAGCAAGATCTTGAGCTTCCTCAATTGAAGTAACTCAGGATTCTCAATCCTTCTTTGGTGGGATTCTTAGAATCTTGTTGTTTATTTATTCCTTAGTGAAATGTTTGCCAAGTTTCTTAAAGGTGGTGACAAAAGCATTAAGGCGATTTGTCATTTTGGTAATTGATTCTTGAGGCTTCATCTTGAAGAGTTCATACTCATACATGTGGAATTGAACTTTCTTGCTTCTTACTTGAACATTTCCTTCATAATGATTTTCCAAGGTTTCCCACATTTACTTGAACAATGGCTATATATATATATATATAGCCAATCTATCATATTTTTAAAATTGTGGCGAATTGATATATTAACTTCTCAATTTATTGGAAATTTATCCATGATCAAAATAGTGTATGCCCATACTGACTTGACCTGTTGACATGACATACATATGTAAATTATTTGCTGATGTGGAAATTAATAATTTTTCTCCCTTAACTTTCATCTTGTTTGCAAATACATCCTTAACTTTAATCTTATTTGCAGTTCTATCAATTTCACTAATTATTTCAGTTTTATCTAATTTTAAATTATGTTTAGAGATATGATATTTTTTTATATAATTATGTGCATATCTTTATAAAAAATTTATTCAAATATTCATAAAAATACATTTAAAATTTTTGTTGGAATTTTTTTACTTAATCGCGATTTTAGCTTATCAAAATAATAAATTAAATCAAATGATTGTTATACAATTTAATATAACAACTATAATTGAACTAAAAGAAATAATAAAAAAAGATGCACTAATTTGGGTTAGAAAAGAGTTTGATATCTAAAAAATAATTAACTAAAATTTTAAAATTTACATAATAGAAGTAAAGATATATTTTAGCAAATGACTTCCCGAATTCATCACTCTAATTTTTTTTGTAAATATATTTTTGAAAAAATAAACTACTTTCATTTGATTTTAGATAAAAATGAAATAATTAGTGAAGTTGACTGAAATGAAAAGAAGATGAAAGTTAAGAATATATTCGCAAATAAGATGAAAGTTAAGAATAGAAAAATTATTAATTTTTTCTTATAAATTCCACATCAGCAAATAATTTACACATGTTTGTCATTTCTGCATGTCAAGTTAGCATAGGCACACACTATGTTAATCGTGGATAGATTTATAGTAAATCAAAAGTTCATATATCAATTCGCTACAATTTCAAAAATAAAATAAATTAGCAAAAATTACTAAAATTCATGGTGTATATATATATATATATAATATAGAAAATTTCATAAAAGGAAAAGTCAGGAAGAATCCTATTACAAAAAACCTTGTAGAAAATCCTTCAGAAAAACCAGACCCAATAAAGACAAAACTAGTAAAGATAAGAAACCTAGCAATCTTAAAGATGTCACCTGCTACAAATGTGGCAAGAAAGGCCATATTTCCAAATATTGTCGAATCTCTGGGAAACTTCAGGAACTTAACCTTTAGGAAGATGTTATCTACAAGCTTATAGCTTTAATGATAGAATCCTCTGAGTTCGAAACCAATTCAGATGAGTTTCTAGGTTGTCCTCAGATAGATAAGATTGGTACCACTTCTTCTTCCTCTTCCTCTTCTGAATGTGATTCTAAAAAGAAACAGATCAATATGCACACCAAAGAACAAACCCTCATTTTAGATGTTATTCAGCATATTAATAATCCTGATGTGCAGAAAAAATACCTAGAACAGTTAAAGCAGTCCTTAGAAAAGGAACCTGAACGTAAAACTACTAACCTACCTTCTACTAGTACAGGTATGTATGACCTGACCACCATTCTCAACACCAAGAAGCTTAGTACAAAACCCTTATGAGATATTTAGGAGCTCCAGAAAGAAATAAAGACCATAAAGACAGACTTAAAGCAATTAAAAGAAAAATATCAAAAGGATTTTGATCTAATTCAATTTCTTATCACCAAGTTAGCTGAAGAGTCTAGCGATAGTGATGAGACCAAAGACTTAGAACCAAAATCCTTAGAAAACCTTGATAAAATCCCATGGAATTTTCTTTTTGCTTTAAACCAAATTACCACAAGAAAGTATATGATAAAGATTTCTCTTATTTTTGATAAAGAATTTCAGCTATATACTGTTGCATTGTTTGACATAGGAGCTGATCTAAATTGTATAAAGACTAATTTTGTTCCAAAACGTTTTCAGGAAAAGACTAAAGAAAGACTATCTTCTGCAAATAGTACAAAAATGTGTATCAAGGGAAAAATAGAAGCCAATATTTTTAACAGTAATTTTCTGATAAAAACTTCTTTTCTTTTAGTTTCTGATATTGGTTATACAGTGATTCTAGGGACGCCATTCATTAATTTGATAACTCCCTACATAGTAACTTATAACTCCATTGATTTTAGAGACAATCAAATAAATATTTCTTTTCCTTTTTTAGAAAAACCAAAAACCAGAAGTCTCAATTTTATAAAAGCTCATTCTGTTTATAAAAATGAGATTAATCTGCTGATTAAAAGTAAAGAAACCGATTTATTTAATTTAAAGAAAAATGTTTATTGTCAAAAAATCCAACAACAATTGCTTTCGAAAACTGTTCAAGAAGCAATTGCTGAATTTTTAAAGATTATTGTTGAAGAAATTTGTTCTGACTTGCCAAATGCTTTTTGGGAAAGAAAACAACATATTGTTGACTTACCTTATGAGTCAGGATTTGATGAAAGAAACATCCCTGCGAAAGCTAGACCAACTCAGATGAATGATAAGTTAGAATAGTTTTGCAGGCATGAAATCCAGGATTTAGAATCCAAAGGTTTAATTTCTATGTCTAGATCCCCTTGGAGTTGTGCAGCCTTCTAAGTCAATAAAGCTTCTGAGATAAAAAGAGGTGCTCCTAGACTTGTGATTAATTATAAGCCTTTGAATACTGCCCTTAAGTGGATAAGGTATCCCATTCCCAATAAAAAAGATCTTCTACAAAAACTTCATTCCGCATTTGTGTTTTCAAAATTTGACATGAAATCAGGATTTTGACAAATACAGATTCATAAAGATCATCGCTATAAAACTGCATTTACTATTCCATTTGGCCAGTATGAATGGAATGTAATGCCTTTTGGTTTGAAAAATGCACCTTCAGAATGTCAAAGAATAATGAATGACATATTCAATCCTTATTCCCGATTCTGCATTGTTTATATTGATGATGTGCTTATTTTTTCAAACTCTGTTCCCCAACACTTCAAGCATTTAAAGAATTTTCTCTATGTTGTAAAGAAAAATGGACTTGTTGTTTCTGAAAAGAAAATATCTCTTTTCTAGACTAGAGTTAGATTCTTAGGACATTATATTAGTAGAGGAACCATTGTCCCAATAGAAAGGTCTTCAAAATTTGCCAACAAATACCCTGATGAAATCCTCGATAGAAAACAACTTCAAAGGTTTTTAGGAAGCCTTAACTATGTTTTAGACTACTGTCCAAACATCAATAGACTTGCTAAACCTCTTCATGATAGATTAAAGAAAAAACCACGTCCCTTGGACTAATGAACACACCAAAGTTGTTCAAACTATAAAGAAACATATCCATTACATTCCTTGTCTCCATATAGCTGATCCTAATCTTCCTAAGATAGTGGAAACAAATGCTAGTGATATAGGATATGGTGGTATTCTCAAATAGAGTCAGAATGGGAGGGAAGTAGTTATTCAGTACACTTCAGGACACTGGAATGATACACAGAAAAACTACTCCACTATAAAGAAAGAGATACTTTCGATTGTTTTGTGCATCACAAAATTTCAATTTGATTTATTAAATCAAAAATTTTTACTTCGGATTGATTGCAAATCTGCAAAAGAAATTTTGTAAAAAAATGTTCAAAATATTGTATCAAAACAGATTTTTGCAAGATGGCAAGCTATTTTGAGTATCTTTGATTTTGAAATTGAATACATTAAAGGAGATACAAATTCTCTACCAGATTTTTTGACTAGAGAATTCTTGCAAAACAGATAAAATGCCCTGAAAAAAGAAAGATAAAGAAGAGGTTGTCCTAACTAAAGAATCCGACCCGATTAAAGAATCCCTTCCTCTTTCTGCTGAGAAACCAATAAAATCTTGGTATGACATTATTAGCCAAGAATCAGATAAAGAAAAGCAAATTCAGATTCAATAATGGGTTGAGTCTAGCTCCAGAACCCCTGAACTTCTTCAGGCTATTCAGAATACTATAAAGCCTCCACAGTTGCCAGGAATACTGCCTACTCCTCAGATTGCAAGTATATCTTCTCAACTGGTTTCTAAAGACGAGAAAGGAGATTCTTCCTCCTCCAAAACCCTTTCTCAAAATATTTTAAAAACTATGGTTACTCCCAGTAGTTCACAAATCATTTGTTCTCAGACAAAAATAAAGACAAACGAATTTCTATTAAAGACCAATTTTCAAAATATATTGACAATTGAAGATGGTTTTTATGATAAAGACCCATTTGTTTCTCTGCAAAATCAATTTCCAAAAAACTGGTTTTATAAACCTTGGGATTTATCAAAACCACAAGAGTATTACCAAATGATTTTTGAATATACTGGTTCTGCTGAATTCAAACACTTCTTCCATAAAGGCTACCCTGAACCTTCTTATTCTACTTGTAAAATTCTTAAAGTCATCCATCCTTCTGATTGGGGACAGGAACTCTTTAAGCCAAAAGCCTTCCCTATTAATTTTAAAGCCAAGTTAGATTTTTACCCTACATTTTCTTATTGGGACTATGAACAGGCATGGTTTAACACCTTCCTTATTCAAAGCAGTTATAGAACCCACTTATGGCTATTCTTTCTTACTGATCGTGCTGACATTTCTAAATTCCCTTCATGGTTTTCTAGATGGTGGAATAACTATGGTCCTATCCTGAAATTTTCCCGCATCCTGTTAAAGAAGGATACAACCTCTTTAAAGAACAATATAAACCCTCAGCCCTTGAAAGAAATTCTCTCCTCTCTGCCTCTTTTGTTCTAAATTTTTTGTTCCTTGGGTTTCCCAATGGTTTCTGGATTACCATGTTATAGAAGATATGATAGTCCTTCAGAGGAAATTCAAAGTCAAATGGTGGAACTCATATACCGCCTCTGATAAAGGCGCCAAGCCAGCGGTTATGGCTTGGCTTCAGAAGCAGGGCATCCTTGGACAATCTCACACTCAGTCCAACTTTCTAGCCTAAAAATCTCATGCCAGTGCTCTCCTTGCTCAAGCCAAAACTGAAGAAGAATATTTTAGGATCATGCAACAGTTGATCCAGTCCAGGTCTTCCTCCTCGGCCGAGTCCAGCCAGTATGAATCTTCAGAGCCCTTTATCAATTTGGGTAATGATAATGAAGATGATTGTTTTGGCATTTTTCCTTTTATAAAGCCTACAGGCCTATAAGCCTATTTCTCTTTTGTAAAGATTTGTATATAGTTAAAGCCTGATGCGTTGAAAATCCTTTTAGGACGACCCATTAAAAAGTTAGGGTAAGTAAAAAAAAAAAAAAGGATATTTTGATAAAAATATTTTGTTTCTGTTAGGTATTGATCTTTCCAGACAGCCTCAGTGGGACCTTTTAGGACAACCATCAAGAAAATTTGACTTTTATGTCAAATATTCGGCTCCTCCATCAGTGCTGATTCTACCACAGTCTATTATTCCACAAGGATGGGGTCCCTCCTTCCATTTTCGTGATATGGTTAGTACAATTATTCAACAAAATAATATTGATAAAGAGAGATAAAGAAAGAAAGAAGGCACTACCCAACCACTGCCATTAATCTCCAGATAAGATACTATTCATCACCAACTAAAGCAGAGCTTCACATGCATCTACATCATCAAAAGATTCTCCCTCTTGCCTATATAAGGAGCTCTCCTCCTCTCTTGCAGGGCATCATCTCTCGTTAGAAATAAAGAAATAGGATCTTAAAATCTATCACTCAACAAAATTGCTGTATCCCTCTAATATAGCTCTCTGTAAAAAACTTCTATCATTTTCCCTTGCTATTTATTGGATAAAGAACTCTGTATTTTCCTTTACGTGGATAAATCAATAAAGATATTTTTCAGTAAGCTTTTAATCTTCATCTCTATCTTTTAAGTTTTTCTGCATTTATTTTATGTTCTTTAATTTTCTTAAGTAGCAGAAAGTATGCTCTGTGCTTCCCTAAGTTCTTAGGATCCTGCACATCAGAACTTTGTGAAATTCTTGTTTGCTGCATTCTTGGTCCGGTAACCTCCGTGTCTAGCCTGTGACTGAAGCGTGAGACCGGCATATATATATATATATATATATATATATATATATATTCAATGCTAATTGCAGACCATCCAAATGAATTCATATTTTCATGAGTGTAACACCGCATGTAAATTAAATTGTTGGATGATTTATATATATTTATGAAAAGATTTAATCTAAACCCGATTAAAGGGTGTACTCACTGAAACATAAATGCATTCTATTTTTTTTAATGGATTTTTGCCATGTGTGAGTATAGGTAAATCATTCAATATTAAAATATAAATAATTAGGTGTTGAAAGATCTTTATCACTCTTATGATTTTACTCTAATCTAATCGAATTAGTTAATTCTTGTTAGTCAATTGTTGCATTGACTTGGAATTTTATGAAGTTTAGGGTGTGACACATTAGAAACTAATATAAGAAGGAAGTTCACGATGGAATGAGTTGCTAACATTGAAGACTATACCACAATTTTATGGGTCATCCACTGCATATTTAAGTCATCCACTCGTCCATACTACTGATTGATTAAGTCATCCACTAGTCCATGCCACTGTATCTTAAATCTCTGAAAACAAACAAGTCAACGCCGCATGCTTAGTGGATAGATACTGAAGTGGAAAATAAACTGTTGGAAGATTCAGTGAAATTGGACTAGAAATATTACTTGATATACTAGAAATTTGCAAAATCTTTTTTTCCATCCACAAAGGAAAATTGGAAGTTCAAAAAGTAAATACCTTTCTATATTATTATTATTTTTTGGAAAAAGTATATTTAAGTACCTTGTGATTTAGACAATTTTCAGATAAAGAACTGTAGTTTATTTTGTGACAAAGAGGTATCCTGCATTTAATGCTGTTAACAAACAACGACATTTCTCTCTAATACCGTTAGAAATGCTGATATGGCAGGAGTAAAGTTGGACTTTCACCTTTTGCATGATAGCTGGATTGTCTTTTTTAATTTTGACTGGCCCACCTATTAAAAAAAAATTATATGGCCTTAACATATTTTATATAATAATATTATTTTTATTTTTATTTATTTATTTTTATTTAGTTTTATTATATTTATAAATTTTATTATATTATTATTATTATTATTATTTAATTATATTTATTAATTATATAATTATATTAAAGTGCAGTACTTGATTTTTTTTTGAATTCAAAAGAAACTTTCATTAATTAAGTAGCCCTAACATCATGAACAACAAGAGGCCTAATAAATTTTCTCAAAAAAAAAAAAAAAAACAAATTCAAACTAGTGGAAGGGGAAGAAGAGGTTCATTGTGATATCACAATAGAAAATACAACTGATTCAGTCACATGAGCTTTCAGTAACTCATGAACATAAGCACTGAGATTATTTTCGAAAGAACACAAAGAACGAAGAATCTTATATAGTTGTTTGCCGATGCTGAATAATGATTTGTTATAGTGTATTGACCACTTCTCATTTCCCTGGCCTCAAAAATTTTGAATTATTTAATAGACAAAGCATACAAAGCAAACCTATGGTTTGAAACCTTAAAATACCTCCAAAGTCAGACCTGTCCACATCCAAAGTATTACAACCATTAACCACTGCCAAAGCATCCATTTCAACCCGAATAGTAGAAAGACCCTGCCGTCGAAGCTAACTCAATGCCTTAAGCAAACAAGAAGCTTCTGCATTCTTCTAATCAAATAAGCAAGGAGTATAACACGTCATACACATACTAACACGACCCAGACAATCCTCAAAACCATACCCATTCCCACCAATTTATTAGCATTATTAACAGTAACATTAAGGTTAAGCTTAAGCACACCAGATGGTGGGCATTGCCATTTAACCTGCGATCTTGGAATAACAGTACAATATAAATAAATCCTCCAATCAACTAAAATTTTACATCTTTACAAAGAAAGATCAATAACTTTAAATCAAAAACCAAATTTAATTTACCTCTCTCAAATTTGAAATCTAACTCAGAAACAATCCCATTCAAAATCAGTGCTTCTTTTAGCAATAACATAGCTATCACTGCCTGATTTTGGCTATCACTGCTCCTGCACATAGCCCTATGCCCTTTTCTCTGCAGGCAGGTTTTACATTGCTTGTAGATAGTTAACTGAAGAGTTACTCACAAATAAATTTTAAAAAAAAAGAAACAAAGAATAGCAGAAGCAGAGCATCACATGCTAGTTGCCAAACACTTGCTCTAAAAGAAAAAGGACTAGCCATTGATTATCCTCTTAATTAAAACATATAGTGGAATTGAAATTGTACCCCTTGAGCTTAGCCGTAAAAACCCACACCATACCCAAATCTGTTTCTTCACACCTCCTCTTTGTGGTGGTTTCATGGGCTTGTCTAAGTGAGGACCACTAGCACTCGGGGCAGAACTGGATCCATCTCCGCCACTACCACCTGCGCCGCCTGTGTTAGCGTTTCCTTGACTAGGGTTGGGTTGGCTTATTCTCTTCCCTTTCTCTTTGGTATCACCAATAACACAGTGGCATTAAACCTCCACTACTTAACCCACTCCCAGACTCGAAACGAAACGAAACCCGAACCTGACTTTTGTTGTTGAATTGTTTGCAAAATTATAAGTTGAATTCCAGATTAGCCTTCCATTGCTTCATGTATCCCATTGTTTATGCTAAAACTATTGTTTGAGACCCTTTTGCATGATCGACAAGCCTAGCTAATCCAAAATCCTTAAGTTTTATCATCAAAATGAGAGTTGTGGTGAGTCTTTAAGGGGTGGCACATGGAGAAATAAAGGTGGATTGCATGGTGGGTGGTGAGCAGAGAGGAATTGATGAGGAAAATGGTGAAGGAGAGAAATTTGAAGAGTAGAAAGAATTTTGGTTAGTTAAACAGGGACATGTTTTGTTTGTATTTGATAGGTGGGCCAGTCAAAAAGTGAAAGTCCAACTTTACCTTTGCCATGTTAGCATCTCTAATAGTGTTAGAGAGAAATGCTATTATTTGCTAACGGTGTTAAGTGCAAGGTACCTCTTTGTCATGAAACAAAGCATAACCCTCTATCTGAATATAGCCTAAACCATAGGATACCTAAATGTACTTTTTCCTAATTTTTTATATATTTTATTTGTTTTAGAAATACGTAGCACATTTTATAAATAATATAAATATAAAAAATGAGATAAAACTAAATGCTATTTTTGTACTTTTTTCATTTTAAACTTTTTAATTATATTTTATTATTTTTAATAATATTTGAATCTTATGGTTTATTTATATGTGTACTATAGTTTTTAAAATTTTTAAATACATTAAATATAGTTATTAATTTTTATGTTTACTAATTTTATATAGATTCAAAAGTGGGCTGCCTTTGAATAGCATTCAAAAAATTTCTAATTTTTTTTATTTTTAATTCTATTAAAAATTAAAATTTGCATAATTATAATTTTTATTTTTACCCTTGAACTTTATACTATTAACCTCTAACACTCCTCAACTTTTATTGTTTTGTATTCAACTTTTAAACTTTTATTTTGAACATTTTTCACCTTTTAATTTGTACTTTTTGATTCTATTTAATTAACTCATACAATATCAAAACAGATAGAAATTTAATTTTAAATGATTTTAAACACATAAAATAGTAAAGTAATTGTCATGACCCAAACCCAGGAGTCATGACCGGTGCTAGGGAACGAGAATTCACACGAATCTGGAATCCGTAGTAAGCCTTAAACACAAATTAAACACTCAACATACATATAAAAATACCTCAGAATTAAAATTTTAATAATATAAAGAAAACTCCATATTATATCATAATAAAATATTTATACAAATATTCAAATACACAATCTCAGTCTAAAACAACATCACATACTACCACAAGATGTACTACTACTGCAGCGTCTAATAAAATACAAGAAAAGTGAACGTTCAAGATATACATAAGTCAGCTGGGGAAGAAAGAGTCTGGTGAAGAGTACTACTAGTAGAAAGAGTCTGGCGAAGAGTACTACTAGTAGAGGTCTGAGAGAAGAATCCTGAAAAATAATTGGGGGGGGGGGGGTCAGATCTCTCTGAGTGAATCATTATTATATATATGCATGTAACCTAATACAAGTACACACAAGCGTCAATAATAATATTCGTATATTTATATTTATATAAATTTACATACAATCCGCACAGATGCTTGAAAATATTTTTCGTAAGTTATTTTGCTGGATGATCAGAGCAAAATCCTAAAAAGTTTGCATCCTCAAATCACATAATCTTTACTTGCCATCAGACTCACTTAAATACCAAAATATTTCTCTTTTCTAAATTGACAGTGGACTGGCCCCAAGACACTGAGTTAACCGAGCTCCCGCAGTCTAACTGCCGGCATGACTGGCCCCAAGATACTAAGTCAACCGAGCTACAACAGTTACGCTTCTCAACCACAATTCTCAATATATCATTTAACTATCAATCAATATATCATATTCTAGCATCTAACGTACTGTTGCGCAACAATCCTAGTGTAACCCACTAGGTGGCACGTTCTACGACTATCCTCCAAAAATATTTTATTCTAAATAAATAAATAATTCATCATAAATATAGGCATCCATATTACGAAATTAAAATTTGCATTTAAACATTCTTATAAAAACATATATGTGCATGTATGATCATATTTATGAAATATAAATATATGCATATATAAAATCATAATAAATAATAATAAATTCATATTTATTCAAAATATGGATGCCAAATCATGAATTTTATATGCCATGCATACATATAATAATAACTTACAGGTGTGCGCTCCTCCACTATGATTCGGCTGGCCCGGTCTGGAAAGACTAGCTCGCGGTGCAGCTAAAAGAAAATAATAATAAATAAATAATTAGAAATAAATTTCTAATTTTACACTTTAGAGATTTCTAAAGAACGACTTGATCTAAGACCCGACTCAACTAAAACTCAAAACTTAAGACCGACCTGATGTCACGTTTTATGAGCAATCTACCGAAAATTCAGCAGAGTCTCCTTTGTAAAACGGACATCTCTCTACTAAAAGTAGAGTCATTCCGGCACGCAAACACACTTCTAAAATATTCAAAATACAACTTCTCAGGTTGGGCCCTACTACAATTATTGCCCAACTGAGAACCAACACGATTCACAATCAATAAAATAATATAATAATTTCTCAAATCACCAAAATATCTCATAAAAATATTGAAAACGTTTATTTTTCACATAAATGATAAAATTCTAGTTTTTAATAATATTTTGCTAATAAAATTCATAAATGGAATAAAATTCCATTTTACAATTAAATTAGCATAAATTGTAAATAATTATTAAAATCACTTATTAATATCATAAAACTAATAAAATACTCATTTAACTTAAAAATAATAAATAAGTTTATTTTCCATATATATTTTTTTCCAAAATTATCACTAATTAACAATTAATTGAAAATAACTATAAAAATTATTTTTCATACCTTGATTAATCAAAAGTAGTCTAAAACCGAATAATTAACAACAGCTTCAATTAAAATAAAATAATTTGCTAAATTCCAATAATTTCTGGAATTTACTAATAATTAGCTAAAAATAGTAAATAATTCATAAAAATTATTTTAATGCGATTTATCATTCAAAAACTGTCCAAAACATAATAATTAACAATAATTTCAACTAAAATATAAAAATTACTCATTTATACTATTTTTTTTCAAAAATTCATTTTTCACATAAACCTTCAAAAATTCATAATAAAAATTCTACAAATATTTTCAATAAACTTCCTTCACGAAGTTTGCTCAACATACAACAAAGAATTTATTACAAATATCAAAAATTTTCAACCTGGGACTGTCCGGAAAGTACCATGAACAGTAACCCGAACCCGGAAAAATTCAAGATTTTTAGAAAAATAAATAAAAATCATATTTAGATAGTTCACAATCTCTACAACAATTAATTTCAAAGCGATTATATCAAATAAAATCAAATTCAAGCTCAAATTAACCAAAAACTCAAAGTATTAAAAATTGAATTATTAAAAAACAGAGTAGTTACTAGAGTCGAAATTCGAAACGGTTTGAAGATTTGAGAAGCCCGGAGGATGAGCTTTCAGTAGAGACCAACATCGCCGGCTGAGGTGGCTGGAATTGTCACCGGCGAGCTCCACACCAATCTGGCCAAAAACAAAACGAGAAGAGAAAGAGAGGAGGAGGTGACCGGAGGTGGAGGTGGCTGGTGGCTGTCCGGTGATGTCCTTGGTTGCTGGCGGTGACTGGAGCAGCTGGTGGTGGTTGGTGGTCGGGTGGGTGGAAGGAAATGAAGAAGAAGAAGAAGAAGCTAAAGTCATGTTTTTGACTTCTTTTTTTAACAAAACAAGTTATTTTAAAATAACAAATATGTTCTCAAAATTTATTTATACATATAAACACATACATCAATATAATTATTTGAAATGTATTAAAATATTCCATTTACTATAATTCCATAAAAATAAAACTATCACTATAAATCCCCACCATAATTTATTTTAATAATAAATCACATAATATTTTAAAACTAATACTATTAACACAATTAGTAAAATTTATTAAATTATAAAATTAATTATTTCATAAAATAATCAAATAATAATTAACTCGTTGAAATCCACAATTTAATTAAATAAATACTTAAAATAATATTCGACACAAAAATTTTAATTTCACTAATAATCAAATATCATAATTTAATTAAAATAAAATAATTATTAACATTGCAAATCCCATAATTTCATTTTATAATTTATAAAAATTCAGGTTATAACAGTAATATAAATAGAAATAAAAATTAATATAAAAAATTTAGAAAAATTTTGTTTATAATTATATTCTCTCTTTCGTTAAACATTATTTTAGTTTATCTAAGTTTCTCTTGTGTCCATATATGAACATTGATTTATAAAATACGTCAGTTTTATGTATTATAAGAGTTAGATAGATTCAAAATAAAAGTTTAAAAGTTGAATTGAACATACTAAAATTTGAGGAAATGCCAAAAGTTATTTGAGTAAAGTTCAAGGGTGAAACTATGCATTTGGCCTATATATGATATGCAAGAAAAAAAACATGGAATTTTAGGATTTGTGTATTTTTTTTTTTAAAAAAGGATGCATGAGTCATTGAGAGTCAATTTGCTCTCCCACAATTACCACCACCACTGTTCTTGACAATGTTGCTGTTGTTATTATTGTATTGAGTTTCACTAAAACTCACCTTCAAGTTCAACAATCTTTTTTATCAACCCTTGTCTCTTTTATGAATTTTGTCTCAACATTTACAGTCTTTGCATTATTGAAAGATTAAATTGTTATGGAAAAATGTCCAAAAACCCTAATGTTTACCTCAATTCTCACTTTGACACTTTATATTTTTTGAAATCTAATTATAACCCTAAAGTTCTCAAATCTTATATATTTAAACACTAAATTTAACGGTGTTAAACTTTTCCATTAGAACCAAGTGACAATATCCAAAAATAAACCTCATGTTTAGCCCAATTCTCATTTTGGCACTTTATGATTTTTATTTTGAAAAAAAATTAAATTTAATATTTTGATAATTTTATTTTTATTTTAAAATTAAAAATAAAATAAACATTAGCATGCATGATATGCAGGAGAAATAAATAATTTAATTTGCACATATATTTTGAAAATGTTGAAATAAAATTTCTAAAAAAGCTATTTAAAAATAATTTTTCTTAATAATTATTCAGTTATTTTCAATTCTTAAATGTAAAGGTAAAAATAAAGATAGTGATAGTAAAATAATGAAAGTAATATAGAATCTTAAATATTAAAACAGATATTTATATAATGGCGATAGATATAATAATTTTTAAACTATCTTAAAAACTAATGAGACATAAATATTTGAAATAAT
>CATIWM010345698.1:0-24900 GCA_949671775.1 Mallotus repandus | reverse complement strand
CTTATTTTATGTTATCCTTATTTTTTAAAATTTGTTATTTTTCCTTATTTTTCATTTTTATTCTTAGTTCTTTGTTTTTAGTTTTTGTTTTGGGTATTAATATATATATATATATATAGGCGTTGTGCTCTATTTTAGAGATTATAATTAAGATATTCAAATTATACAACTCATGTTAATTTTAATAAATAATTAAAGTTTCAAATATCTTAGAAATTTTTTTGAAATATAAATATGTATATTTATATATATATTAGGCTGATATATACTGTTTTTATGTTTCAAATACTTATTATATTCATATCATATATTGTTTTTATGTTGTTTTGTATTTTCAATAGATACGAATAAGATTTCAAAAATATACAGATAATTTTCAAAAATGTATATAATTGAATAATAAATATGACACATGTTTTACATTTTCAACATATACAAATAAGATTTTGAAAATATACGGCAAATATTCAAAAATTTTGAATATTGAATATGACACATGTTTTGCATGTTCAATATATATGAATAAGATTCAGAAAATATTCGGATAATATTAAAAAATGTTGAATAATGAATATGATAGCCGTTTTGCATTTTCAACATATACAAATAAAATTTTGAATATACATATATGAATAATATTCAAAATTGTTGAATAATGAATATGACACGTGTTTTGCATGTTCAACATATACAAATAAGATTTAGAAAAAATTTGGATAATATTAAAAAATGTTGAATAATGATATAACACATGTTTTGGACTTTCAACATGTACAAATAATATTTAGAAAATATTTAAATAATATTAAAAAATGTAGTTAACTGAATAATAAATATGCCACATGTTTTGCATTTTTAACAACCTATTTCAACAAACAATATCAGATACATGTTTTTTGTTTTTAATAAACTATATTTGTTAATAAACAAATGTTCAATGTTGTATGTATTTTTGTAATAAACAGACAATATGTATAAACAATATACGAATAGTATATAATTAGTATATTATTCATATAATTTACTAATAGAAATATAAAATTAAAACAAAAAATTATTATAAAAAAACACAAAATAGTTACAAACAATCATGCAATAGAATCTTTTATGGCATAAAAATATCCAATGCATCGTTAGCAACAATATTGATCATAAATTTTTAGTATATTCGGAGCACATGCCTATTTTAGCAATTACATTTAAATAAATAAATAAATGCATTGTTTAAGTATCATTCTTAATAAAAAAAATTTGGAGAATTCGATGTGAGAACCCAATCTCCCAATAAAGTAAAACTCAAGGACTATCGGAATGACAATTATCTATACTGAACACAAAAACATGCATGCTACTGCAATCCATTTAAAATATTAGCACTAAACGACTTGATCATAAAATGAATGCAAATTTAGTTTTAGCAGAAGTTTCTCACAATGTTGGCATTTGTCGCTGAACCTAAATAAAAAGGGCCAAAAAGAAAGAGGAAGAGCAACTGAATAGCATTTACATATTCAGTAACAATATGAATTGCATTTACATTTTTGGTAACAACAATTCTTATCCGAGCATTGAAATTAATTTGGAGCCTAAAAACCTGAATGGAAGATTGAATAACACAAGAAGAGGGCCTGTAGAATCATTTATTCTTATCTGGGGGGGTGCTTTAGATATAACAATAATAATTTGGTATCAATAATTGAACTCATTCATTTCCCTTACCAAGTAGATAATAGGATATAAAGATCACTGACTTGACATAACATGAAAGCAAGATTTTATGCCCCTAAACTATATCCTCTAATGATTTTAAAACTACTACTGACCGTAGTCTAAGATTGTGTATATTACTATTGCCACTTTTGCTCAATGAGAAAGGTGATACTCCATTCCAATTTTCAATTAATACTTTTGAAACCATTCAGGCATGTGGAACCTTTCATATAGCAGAGGTCTTACATCTTTCTGCATAAACAACTTCTTTAGGAGTGGAAGAAGGACATCAAGAAGCTGATAAGCCATAAGAAACAGATAAAGAGATGATTAGTAGAAGAAAAAACAAGTTTCAAAAATTGAAGCTGTAAGTTTATGTAATAAATCTTGCTACCTGTGTATCATGTGGTTGACCTGCAGAAAATGGAACATAGAATTCCATTTAGCGGTTGCGACAAGAAATAAAAAGGATTGTTGTCAACTAACACCGAAGACAGTAACAGGCTTCTCACCAAAAAGAAGAGTCTTTTCATCCTTAGCCTTCAATTCGTGATGCTCCATTGACCATGACATGTATCTTACTTGAATATGTGTCTAAAAAAAAGACACACAAATAAACCCACATCATGATCTATTTATCACATCTAGCATGAATTAATGGCGGATCTAAAAGCTGAAAAATTATGTATAAATATTACCATATACTCAACGAAAATGAAGTGATCATTAACAGTAACGAGCTCAACATCATCTCTTTGAACAACTAGTCTTGTTACCAACCTTCCAAACCTTCCAAATCCTGATTTGATTTTCCGGTTCCAATCGAACGCACATTATATCTCAACCACTATAAGGTCATATAACATAACAGCAAACTAAACATGTATAATTACCATTGATTCCAATCTTAAACTTGCTTGCATATTAAAATCAAACACTGTCTGAGTAGTTCAAGCTCCGACACCCATAGTGTTGGTTTTGGCAAAAATTTGCCAATCCCACATTATTTTGTTGTAAGAATGGGAGGAGTCTTTAAGGTTATAAATAGACTCCTCTCCCTCTTGGTTAAGGTGTGTCAATCACCACTTATATTTGATGTACCATTGAAAGCTATTAGCTATACTATGAGAGAATTTAAAGAGAAATTCTCTTGGGTGTATACTTGAGCTTAATATTTTGTAGTGTGGTTGTAATAATTTTTTGCATAGTAAGTATTTTTCTCTTGGTTGTCTTTTGACAACATCCGTGATTTTTCTCCATTTTGTTGGATTGTAAGGGGGTTATTTTCCCCAACAATGAAGATTGTTAAAGAGATCCTAGCAGCGAGAGTAGTAGCTTCCAATCGGCGCAGATACAATGAGTACCTAGTGAAGTGGAAGGACCAAGGCGAAGAAGAAAATAACTGGGAGAAGGAAGATGACCTAAAAGCTTTCAAGTACAAGATCGACTAGTTCATCGAATCACAGTCGACGAGGGCGTCGACCGCTTGAGTGGGGGAGAATGTCAAGGGGTAGCATTTTGTAATTATAGTGGTATTTTAGATATTTCATAATTATTTTATTTTATGTAATTATAGAGGAGTGATGGCTAAAACATTATGATGTCTCCTCCTATCACAGGTCATTGTGCTCCTTATGCTCTTTAGGGGGGAGTGACTAGTCATCGAAGGTCTAGGGCTGAAGATCTAGGCACTACAGATGTTGGGTGTGTGCACTTCTCTTAGATAGGTTCCTCCTGCCTACACCTTGAGGAGCACAGTGTTTGAATCGATGTATTGCTTTCTATGATGAATAACATAAGTAGCCCCAGGAAGAGAGATGGGAGATTGTCCACATGATTCAATTGGTACTTCCACAGACAAATCCACGTAAAGTTCGATCAGCATGAGGAAAAGGTGATGACAATCTCCACAACAAACCCTTGTTCTATCTGCGGTAGCCTCAGTCAGCTGATAGTGAGCGCTCCCGGTGCCTCCTGTATAAATCATAATCATCTCCTCTCCTACTGTATGGAGAGCGTGACCTTCCACGCCGCTCTCTTGGATAATAATCCCTGTTTCTGTCATCCCATCAGCAAGGTGAGAAGCTACGGGACTGCCTTTGGCCACGTCCTGCACATTATTTATGCCAATAAAAAAGCATAAAATATTTGATAAAACCAGGAATCAATTAATTACAAAAAAACAATCATAATGTCTTGATGTCTTATGGAAAATATTTGGATCTGTTCCCCAGAGGCTTATAAAAATGAAGAAAAACTTTATTTTGCTCAATACTTTAAATGAGTGAGCTTGCATGACACTCTGATATCTTAAGGAGATAGATTTGAGAAAATCAGATGGCATAGCATAGTCTTCTAAGTTCTACACTATAAGTTTGTGTAGTATATCTGCTGCAATGATCAGCAAGAGACTGAAAGATCAACAGCAAAGCTGGATTTGACGGGTGTGACTCCGTTCAGAACCTACAAATAAGGTTGCTGATTCCTAGTTAACTGATTGAGTGATGATAATAGCAAATTTTCATATCGAACATAAGATCTACTGAAGATTTAATCAAATAGGCATATGTTTATCCACTTAGTTACATGGTGGTGGTGCATAGCATTTTAGAATGTCAAAGAAATCAGCAGCAAGGAAAAAAATGCTGAGTAAAACCAAATAGATTCAATTCTTAGATTGTTGCAAGTAGTAGATTATGAGTTGAGAGAAGAAGCCCCATCAGTTGAGGATTTGTTTGTTTAGTTGTCTGATATAAGCTTTCTACTGTGAACACTAAAAACCGTGCTGCTATTTGTGCCCAACCACCCACGTTTAACTAACATAAGAATTGCAATATAGAGGATAAGGTACAACATATTCTACATACTACTCCTTGAAACGCATCTACATTTCAAATATAACTGCATAATGCCACTTGAAATTGATGATAATAATCCGCACAACAAGAGTCAATACAGCAGCAGAAATTTTATTTTCACGTGCCGTCCCTCATAATCTTGCCATCATATTGTTGAACAGTTGTCAAGACTCAAAGCACTATTTTTGTTCATTAACAATTTTGGTCAGTACACTAGTCTTCACTAGAGTAAATATGATGTGATGAAAAAAATGACACATTAGTTTAGCTTTCTGTCTAAGATAATTCTAATATAGGACCAAAATAAAAGCAAAAACAGCCAAGTCAGATAGACAAATACTATTGCTGGTGAAGAAAAGGATTACAGAGCATACAACCCTCTGCAAAATAGTCGAATTTGAATCGATGTGTTTGAAATGTCGATGTAGAACTCAATGTCGTGATTCGTGATGGAATAGATTCAACTGTTAAAGAGTTTAGATTATGAATTCGATGGAGTTACACATACCAGACCTACTGCCAACACTTATCAGGCAACTTTTCTAAAGAAAAAAGCGCTTACAAACAACAATGATGACATGTAAACAATTCATTCTCCACTATGTTTTTGAACCATTTGATCAAACAGTACCTTTTCCACAGTAATTAGTCGTCCTTCAAGCACAGAACGATTCAAGTACTTGATGCAGTGATCGGCATCCTCAACGGTTTCCATGATAACAAAAGCAAATCCACGGGATTCTCTGGTTCGAGAATCTGCGACCAAATGGCACTCCAGGACCTGAAACCAATGCCTAAATATAGTTTTTATGCATAGAAGCATTGGACAAAGTACTGAATGAAATCAAGAAAAATAAAAGGTTGATCAGTTATTTGCTGCTGCTATTTGCTTCTGCACAAAATCTTTCAAGTCCCTGATGAACCAAGAACACTCAGGCAGCTTAGGATGCGCATAAAATGAATGGAAAGGGTAAGGATACTCTTGCAAATATGCTTCTTTTCCAGATTTCTTCAGTCCCTCGTAGTACCTCTTTTGCCGCGGATCACATCCTCCAACAAAAACAATACTTGCTGGAATCTTTACTCGTGATATGTCAATAGCATATGGCCCAAAAACATTTGCTGTAGGATGGTCTCTACCCAATTCCGACTCGGACTCCGGCAAGAAAGCCTTCCACATCCAGTCAGTTCGCTCCATATTAACGAGTGGAACTTTGCCTTCAAGATTCATTTCAGCTTCAGTTCTTGCTGAGTTAGGCCAAGATGTGCCGGTGGGTCCTCCTCTACCAGTAGCTGCTGCCTCCACCGCCGCCGCAGCAGTGGGTCCGACATTGAAGCCCTGAGAAAAGGTCGTCCTGGCCAGCGGCTCGGATGGCTGAAGAAGACGGACGAAGTACCCAGTCTGCAAAGGCTTGGAGTGATGACGTGGCACTATATTTTCTCAAACAAATTGAGGACGTGGCTCGGTGCAGGACCCACTTAATGCTGATTGTATTTTCAGGCCACTTAAATCGGCCGGAACCACTTAATTGATATAAAATTAGTGAGCTCAAACATTCAATTGTAAAAGAAAAAAATTCAACCATCAAAATATCAAAAATTGAAAAGTTTGCACACTATTTATGCAATTTTTTTTTTTATTAAAAAAATTGAAAATATATTACTTGTTTAATTGGTTAAAAAAAAGATCGAAATTAAAAAAATAGAAAATTTATTACTTGTTTACTTGGTTCAAAAGTGATTAATTAATTAATTTATGATGAATCCTCGGTTAAACTTAAACAGAATAAATAGCACGTTCGGATATTTATTTATTGATAGAAAAAGAGAAATAACTCAAATTAGTAAACAATTAGACATGAAGATGAGCAACGGAACAATAACTCTTTTAGCTCAAGCTAATTTTAGACCCAAAACAACCCCATAACTGTATCTATATTTATGAGAAATATTTAATCTGATGGATAGTGATATGAACATAGAGAAATTAAACCAAAGTCAATGGATTTGAATTTATTAATATGAAGATTTGTTAATCATTATAGAACAATTCTGGGCCGCCTTTATCCCAAAGCTAGGAGCTGTTACGGTAACTAAAAAGGAGAAGGTTAAACTTTATATAAAATCAGTATATCATTACAAAAGCAAAATTTATTTCCCTCAAGAAGTATGTCTAGAATTATACATGACGCATTCCATATCTCCCCGAATAAAGCTCCCAAGAGTCACCAGCAAATTCCTTTGCTCTTTGCTCTGCTCAAACACTTTTCTTGATCTCAGCGGACTTGATGATTTCAATGAACTCGGGCTGACAGAAAAGGGGAATCAAATGTAAGGAAAAGGATTGGATAGGGTAGACATCATGCAATAAACCACAACAGTCCTTACTTTTAGAGAGGCTCCACCAACCAAAAAGCCATCAACATCAGGCTGCGCTGCCAATTCCTTGCAGTTTGAAGCACTGACGGAACCTGAAAGCGGCACCCAGTTAAGCATCAAAACAGAGAAAATGGTGTCGCAGTTGAACAACAGAATATTCATTTTATTTCACTCTCGAAAAATTATGGATAAAATGAAATGTTAGCCAACAGCAAATAAAATGCACATGAATAATTGTTTCTTACTATTTTTTTTCTTGAAAGTTGTATTATTTAACACAGAAATATATGTGCCACAAATCTTTTTTGTCTGAGCCCTATTATGTATATGCTAACAAGGTCCACATCAAGATCTGCCTTGAAAATTGAAAGACAACTGCAGGTCCTATGTGCACCACGTGAGTATATGGTGACATTCACGTTAAGATTACACAAACCAAGGACTGGATATTCTACCAAGCTGACCACAACTTGATCCATTGCACAAACAGAAATGTAGCTAAGCATTAAGTCCATGAGGCTCAGTAGAACAAAAACACATCCCAGGGCCATCCTGTACAGCCTCCTTGATTGCAGGGAATGCTAGGTACATCTAGCCCTTCCCTGAACCCACAACATGCAAATCCTTGTTCATTACCACTTCTAAATTTTAATCCAGCATCATCCTGGTTAACTCACATACAAGCGTCATGGAAGCCAATGCCATGATGGTAAAGAGTGAAGCAGTACAAGTATATTCAGCTGTTCCATTTGTGCACATGAGCACGCACAACAATAACTGTGAGCAAGTAAGGTGAGATCAGGATTCAGGAAGGTAATTCAGTTTTTTCTCCTAACAGAAAAGACATATTAATCACATATACACTTCCATTGGAACAAATAACCCCTAGATGCTTGCAATAGATCATCCAACTCAAGTTAGCCTGACCTGCCTCAGAGCCATGAATACCCTTTTTCTGATGGACTTTGAAAGTTGCTTGAGTTCTTAAACGGATGCCACTGAGGCGCAAGCCCTAGCGCCTCAAACATTGGAAGGCAGTCATGTTAATGAGGCACATGCCTAGGTACGCCTCTATAAAATTTTAGTTTGCAGCGGATTTTTTTTTCACATTTGCTCAACCAATTTTTCATCTATAAATTTCCATCATTGACCTCAACACATAAGTGACCTTATGAAGATCTCATAATGGAACATGAAAAGAAATTTTTTATATTCTTATTTTAGCATACCAATTTTAGCCTTATAAATTCAGTTAATTTTATAGAGAAGAATGAAGATAACCCAATCAACTAAAGTACAACAATAGGTGACAGCATCTTGACTTTCCAAACATTCCAATTGGATATCTCTTACATGTATTTACTTATACATTCATGATGCTATCTACCTTACATCCTGCAGTGCATTTTTCACTTTATAAATTTGAGTCTATTTCAAGATGGCATGAAGATTTAGAACCAATATCTCTATCCTTTACTGATTCTTCCAACAAATAGCAGGAGAATGAGAAATTAAAAGAGAATGGTGCGCTAATATAAGAATATACCTCCATAAATAATCCTGGTTGTTGCAGCAACTTCCGGACTGGTGCTTTCTTTAAGCCATTTCCGCAGTTCAAAATGCACCTATTATATTGACAAAATTGTTGCATGAGAAAACAGAAAGTGCAAATTGAATAACTTGATACAAAAACACCAACAGTCCCATAGAAAATAACCCAGGCAATTGTGATTAAAGAAGCAAACAAGCAAACATAGAAAATATTTTTTAAGAAAGAAAGCCACCTCCACTTAAAATGAAAAAAATATATTCTAAAGTCATCAGCATGTTTAAGATGTCAGTCTATTTGTTTCAATGCCAATGACATTCAAAATGGGACTAAGCAAGGAACATTTCATCAAGTTCATATAGTTAAATAGACCAATAAATCAAAATGCTTTCAAGAAGGAAACATGGGATGCTGAGCACATGAAATTGCCAAAATGACCAAGATTTTGGTCAATCTTCCAATCCTTCACACGATTTTCTAAACAGGCAGAGACATATCAAATTTCTTCGCATCTGAACCATGATTTGGCTCAATCCTACCACAGCCTCTCTTCAGCCCTCTCAGTTGTTACATTCGCTACAGGTCAATGCAAAAAAGAAATAATTGTAACATAAATGGTGATGTTGAAAATTAAGAGCAGATCAAACAAACTCCAGTGTCTTTACATTTCAACCATTGCATCATGTGCAACAGCAATAAATATATATGATTATTGAAAGACCTAACAATGTCCTTCTAAGTCAGTCATGGCACTTGCACAATAATCACCATTCACAAGCAATTTATAAAATCTTGCTCTTATTATAAATGCTGAAAACGGTAAAGAGATGTTGCCTCATTCAAAGTACAGAGAAGAAACAATAAAGTGTTTAAATACACACAAATGGGCATAATTCAGTAAAAAATGGATAGGTAGACTTACTTCCTGTGCCTGAGCAGGAGTTGCAACCTTCCCTGTTCCAATAGCCCACACAGGTTCATAGGCCAAAACAACATCTGTCCAGTCCTTTATTCGTTCTGCCGCAAAGAAAATTTGAATATAGTAAAAAAAAAATCTCTTGAATCTTGTAAAGGTGGGCATAAATATTGTTGCATAAAATTTAATAAAATTTCTTCAAATATGCAATTATATGATAAAAAAAAAGGTGACCTTTCATCTAGAAAACATCCCAAGCATTTGCAAAATCTACAGTTACTGTACTTTTATACACCAACATGCTAGGAGACACAGTGTTTATATTTCCATTCAATTTCATGTAACAGCAGCTGTTTGACTAACAGATTAATTAGAACTCTGGAGAAAATTATAATATGAACTGAATTAATTCAAACAAAAGGTTAAAAATTAGGCCCACCCTATCTTTCCTTCTCTTCTTCTAGTCCTAATTTATTATTTTAAAGTAAGAAAGCTAAGCAGATAATTTAGTTAAGCAACAGTCTTGAACAACCATATAAAATAGCAAACTGCTAAAGTACATCAACAATTCTATAAGGAACCAGGGTACCTACCAGCGATTGCTTTGGTTTGAGCAGCGACAACATCCATGGTAGATCCTGCTTCACGCTGCTCGAGAGTCTCACCCACACAAGCTATCACCTTCAAACCTTTGGAAAGAGCATATGCAACCTTATCCCCAACAAACTAAAACGAAATGCTTCCAGAATCAGACATTATCACAACCAGGAAACAACAAGCCCTCATAAAGTAGGAATCATCAGCATAAAAATAAATAAATAAATAAAAATTGGCAGAATACAACACCATGTAATATAGCTTACCTCATTGGACTCACTTAAGAGAAGTCTTCTCTCAGAATGTCCAAGAATCACCCAAGGAATACCCAGATTCACAAGCATTTCCGCACTGCACATTAAAGACTCAAACTTTCAAAACATCTACTAAGCAATCAATACAAACAATATTTTCCCAATAATCAATAATGTATCTGCGTGAAGGACGCATCCATCCATTCATCAAATTGATTAAATCCATCAAAACCACATGAATTGCTTCTATATTGGATTAATTGCTTCCCACCACAGCTCTCAAGACGACTCTAATACCACATAATAAAAAACAAACACAAAATACATACCTAACTTCACCAGTAAAGGCACCACCTTTCTTAACCCAACAATTTTGAGCAGCCACATGAAAATCAGGTCTCAATAAATCTTTCACCAGTGGAAGAAACACAAACGGAGGACTTATCACAACCTCTGTTTGAAAACCAAAAAGAAAAAAAATCAAAATGGGTAACCCAAAAAAAAAAAATCAAAATGCATCATTACCCATCTTGAATTCATCACTCACCAACAGTATCTGAGGATGGCACTTGACCTTGATTCAACGTTGAAACTATCTTCTTCACTTCTTCTCTTGTCCCATTCTGCGTCCAAATTCAATTTCACAACACCATTCATACATTAATTCATACATGAATTAAATTAATAAGAAAAATTATGCATGAGACTCACGCATTTCCAGTTACCGCCTACAAAGAACTTCCTCGCCATTGTTGCAGAGAGTGAGGAGCTAGTGGATGGAAGAGTCTCTGGCACTGAATTTACGGTGGTTTATGGTTTTTTTGGCGCTATATATATTTATAAATTACGATTCTAGCCTCGCATATCGAATATGCTTTGCGGATATGAGTGCAGGAGAGTTGGTCGGGTGAGGGTAAATATGTGAATTGAAAATTAAGGTGGTTGAGGTGGTGATAGTGTAGGCATGGGTTTAGGCTTTTGGGACGTCACACGAAAGTATTAGGTCAATCTTGTTATTTTCTGGACCACCCGTGGAGTGATGCGTCATTTTCCGATGCGGATGCTTTTTTTAGAAAAAAATTATTAATATATTTATTTCTTTTTAATTACTAATAAATTAATCTAAATATTTATTAATATACTTATTTTTATAAACTTTATATTGAAGATACAAAATTAAAATATTTACGAGTGCTTATCAAATTTGTTCCCTTCTATTAAGTTAACAATTAATTTTAATTATTACCTTCCCGCTTAGGGATGAGTTGATAAAAAATAAAACTCATAAAAAAAATTTATGATAGAGGAACGGTTTGAATCTCCATTATTTCTAATGATAAAAAAAATTAATTTAATTATTACAGATAGATTTTATTTAAACGAAATTTTAAATTTATATTGTGGTGAATTAAATTAATTTTTATAAAAATTTTATTATCCTCTAGATCTTTCTAAAATTATATTAAATTAATTAATTTTAGAATGTTTAAAATTTATCTAAATCGACTTTTATACTTACAGTAATAAAATATAATATACATTGAATCAATACATTTACCAACAAATTTATTTTATAGTTTTTTTCAAAAAAAAAGTTTATAGAAAATATTTTTAATTAAAATTAAATAATCAAAATTTTAGAAGCATTCCAACATATTTATATCTTTTCTCTTAAAAAAAACATATTTATATCTTTTTTTATTTTCGCATTGATAAAATATTTTTATCGAAATTCTTTAAATACAAAATTAATTTTATAAAACTAACTTTTTTTTTGTTTATTATTATTATTATTAAGGGCTAATTTCCATAAATGAAAAACCTAAAGCTTTTATAAATGGGCCGGCCCATGAAACTCTACCGATTGCCGGCTAATTTCAAAAACCAAAAAATAAAAAAATTCCCCAAATTAGAAAAAGTTCTATACTTTACTTCATTTGCATTATTTTCCCGCCATTTAATTAGGTTTCATGCTCATCTCACCAATTCGTCGCCCACATCTCTAATTTCATCGAAATCCTGATCAAGCTCAAGCAGTATCAGAAATGGCCGGCCAATCTAACTCTCAGCTCTCTCTATTCTCTCCAGAAGAGGTATATGCATATAGTTAATTACTTCTTTTATTTTAGTTGATTTTATTGTATTTAAATTGATTGCTTCTTTTTTAAAAAAAAAAAAAAATTCTTTTGCTTTTCAGGTTGAATTTATGGCAGAAGATGAATTAGTAGAAATTGTTCCTAATCTAAGAATGGATTCTCTCAATTTCATCTCTGTAATTTCTTTTTCTTTGTGATTTTGTATAATTTACATTGAATAGCAGCTGTAATTTACTGGATTAAACAAAATGACAGGGTGATTATGGCCCGTTTTATCCACAACTAGCTGCTCAAGTACCGTTATGGTTGGCAGTAGCTTTGAAGAAGCGTGGAAAGTGCACAATTAGGCCTCCTCAGTGGATGTCCATTGGTGAGGTTCTTTGTATGTGTATAAATATGCATAATGCACGCCAATGATGCATTATTGAAAAACAATAAATTAGTTGTATCATATGAATATATGAAGTTTTAACCTTGTTTAATAGCTGTGGAGTTCAGAGTTAATTTGTACCAAAAGAATTATTTTGAGCATTTGTAAGATGTGGGGATTTGAAAACTGTATGTTGTTCTTCTTCCATCTGATGATATTTTATTGTTCTGTTTTTTATCAAATGTGGTGATTTGGAAACATGAATTTTTGTGTGTTTCTGAGATAGATAAATGCAGCCAAGTACAATTTTGCTTCTTTAGATTCTTGGGAAATTTGAACTCCAAATGGTGCATTCATTTTCTACTGGGCTGGATTGAGTTTATATGCATGATATATTGCCACTAAATGATAAGCTTGCAATAGTGCACATCTTTTTTGAAAGATGGAAAGATGTGTTTATAACAAGATACTGCTTTAAATTCACCGTCATGATGTTAGCTTTCTGATTTTTTTTGATAAGCAGCGCCTGTCATTAAAATGTTATTTAAGATTGTGAATTCTGTCAACTGTTTGTTGTCATATACGAGTTTTCTGCTAGTTAGTTAATTAGACATTTCCATTTCAGTATAGTGTTTCATATTTTCAAATTTATTGAATGTCACATGCTTTGCTTTTAGGACTTCAACAGTTTTTTTTTTTTTTTGGTATCTAATGGGAATTATATAATGATTATAGTTTTTCTCATCATTTTTTCTCTGTGGGTTAGAAAACTTGACCCAGGTTTTGGAAGGGGAACGTGATTCACATGCATTTCAGCCTTTACCCTTTCATTATGTGGAAATCTCCAGGCTTCTTTTTGACCAGTAAATATTGAACATTATTTTTGTATTTGATACTTCATTTCATTCTGAATAATACTAAACATCAATTCTATTTTTGTGTATGGCAGTGCACGTGATGACATTCCTGATGTATATATGGTGAGTTGAATACTCCCTCTATTTAAAAACTAATGTATCTGGTTTATTGCTAAGAGTTCCATGCAATTGCTTGTTTGCAGGTGAGGTCACTTGTTGAGGACATCAGAGACGTAAGATTCCATAAAGTGGAGACAAATCTAGAAAAGTTTACCGCATCAACAGTTACGGTATGCTTTTATCTCCTTGCACTCATTGACATTGGTTGTCATTACAATACATGTTATAGCCATTGAATTTGAAAGTTCTCTGGGCATTTCCTTTGTAATCTGGGTTTTGCTAAGAGGATGATTCCTAACTCTATTTCAGAAATTGAAACATGGGGAAGAGTGATTGGAACCTCTCCTCTTTCTTGTTCGCATCATCTTAAACCCTTCTTGACAGAAAGAATCAAAGTGGTTATCTCTATCCATTTAAAGAGTGCACCATTCTGGTTTGCTTTTCAAGTTCTAGCTAAAGAACTTAGGCATATTTTTGGGGGACTAAAGTTGAAGTGAGAACTGAGAAAGAATTAAGAAACTAAAGATGTGCTAGTTGCAAGGTTTGGGCAACTTTGCCCTGTGAAGTACTTATAGTGTAATTTCTGTCTTCAAAATCTACATGGAATGGACAGTAGGAAACCTAACTATGGAGATGGTTATTATTCTAGTTAGCAAATGGTTGTGCACCTATCACCTTGAATATACTTATTACATTCATTCTGCATTATGCTATGCTATATTGCATACTGTGTGTGTTCTTGCATCATGTGGCTTGGTCGCTGCATGAACCCACTTCCGGGGGTGAATTTGTTTCTCCTGAATCTCCTTCATCATGGATTTATCTGTGGCTCAAAGTCTGTTTTAATTCTGTCTTCCTTGCTAATGGTTTCTTGAATGTCATGTCACAGTGGAAAAATATGTCTGCAATGGAGGTGAATATAATCCGTGCGTTTGCTGGAAGAGCCTTGCAAGCGTTCTATAAGCATGAGAATGAACAGGTTTTGCCAGATACAGATAGAACACAAGACAGACAGCCACAAGTGCCTAATGTCAGGCCAAAAGTATGTTCTTTTTTTAACATACCCTATCTTCGCTTTCTTTTTTTAACATACCCTATCTTAGCTTTCCTTCATTTTTTCATTTATTTTATATTAATAGGCAAATGTAATAGTAAAAATGGGATTATATCAAAGATTGAGTTTTATTTTTCAGTTCCACTAAGTTCAGTGTTTCTTCATGGTATGCCAATCAATGCTTGATTGACACTAATTTGTTTGGGGACACATATAATATAGTGGCATAAAGAGTTGGCTGTCTTTTAATTCTAGGAATTTTACTTCCAGAAGCCAATGTGTAGCTATTCTTTTTTAACCAATCTTCTTTATTTTGCAGCGGAATCTAAGGCCTAGATAATAAAATCTTTATCCATTGACTGGACTCTCTTTCCATCTCAGCCTGGAAACAATTATTCTGCAGGCTACTAAAGTAGGTATTTCCATGATTTTTGAAATCCTTATTAAAAGAATATTGTCTAACGCTTATTATAGTGATTAAGTAATAACACTTCTCTTTGTTGAGCAATTTTTCTTTTGAGCATCTTGTTGAATGTTTTTGAGTACTATGTTACTAGATGTTAATATTCCTATTGTTATTATTGGTATGTTATTATTGCTATTGTTATTATTGGTATGTTCTGATTGCTATTGTTATTATTGGTATGTTCTTCCCTTTTCCTTTTTCTTTATTACTAAAATAGAAACCTGCTTTGGCACATATCATCCAAAAGGCAATGCTCTTTTGTTTATCATTTAACAACCGTTGAGTTTCCCTAGTAGATGTCCAACAATATGGAACTCATGATTTGTTTTAATATTTTGATTTTCGTCTACATTTCAAGACAAGCAAGATTTAACATAATGTTTCAATAAACATGCTAAATTATGCATCAGGCTCATGTGTGATCTAAAAGATCATGTTAATCAACATGAGCTTGCTCTTACTCGTATGCTGGAGTTAATGTTGCCTGGATAATTGACATGAAGGCTGTGTTTATTTTGATGTGTTTGTACTCCTTAGTCTTTAAGCTTACATTCCATAGCCAACATGCAGTCATGTTTTTAGTCTTCATGCTTACATTAGATAGCCACGTCAGTTTCAGTGCTAAAAATATTAAAATGAGATAGAACATGCAGTCTCAAAGCTGTCTTGATTAAAAAAAAAAAAAGGAAGAAGAAGAATATTGGTTTGGTTTTTTAAACGAACCATTTCAATTCAGATATACCCATGCAATATTAATTGGTAAATAATTTTTGTTGAGTTTAATTTAATTTATTTATCTATTAGCAAAAAAACAGAAGTTGGTATTCACTGAAATGACCAGAAATCATGAAAGGTTGAGCCATGTGCTCATGGTCAAGGCTTTATGTTTTTCTTGTGTGTATAACACTGTTCTGATTGCAAAAAACCAGTCCGCAGCTAAAACACCACTAGCAGGAATAGAAGAATAAAATATATTAGTTGTTTTTTATTTTTTATTTTTTTAAACAAAATAGGGGAACTTCACCATCTACGATATTAGAGAATGAATCTATGATCTCTTTATGTCTCGAAGGAAGTTTTTGCATGGCTAGTGAAGTTACATGCATTGCATATTGAAACTAAGCTACATTTGGTGGCTGATCACATAAATCAAGTACGAGTCTAGACACTGATCAAACTTGTTCAGCGGTGCCATTGTCTCTGGGGAGGTTCTTGTCGTCGAACTTAATGTACTGATACCATTTAGCAATGAAAATGTAGATTACAAAATCTACAGTTGTCAAAGCAGCCAAGAGGAAGTAAAATCTATCGAGATGACCTTTGTTGAGGTTTTCTGGGATCCATCCTTGCATGCCATTTCTAGTAGAGATTTTCATAACGACAGTAACTAAAAAGCCACTCGCATAGTTCCCTAAGGATATGGAGCTCATGGCGAGTGCACTACCAAAGCTCTTCAATCCTTCTGGTGTTTGTGTATTGAAGAACTCTAATTGACCCACATACATGAATACTTCTGATGCTCCAATCATTACATATTGAGGAATTTGCCAAAATATGCTCAAAGAACTCTCACTATCTGCGTATTTGTATTTTAACCTGAACCTCTCCACAACCCCAGCTGAAACCATTGCCATTACTGCAATAACTAGACCAACTCCCATTCTTTGAAGCTCAGTTAGTGCTTTTGGTTGCTTTCTTATTCTAGCAATTAATGGGTCCAAAATTCGACTATAAATGAATATGACTGCTGCAACACTGAGTATATCAAATATTGACATGGTTGCCGGAGGAATGTGGAAAGTTGAGATAGTAGTTTTCATGGCGGCACCTTGTTCTACAAATAGTGTTGACATTTGAATGAATACAACTGAGTAAACAATTGTACATAGCCAAACTGGAAGGAGTCTCAATATGCACTTGACCTCTTCAACTTGTGTAACTGTGACAAAATGCCTCGGCTTGTGAATTTTAATGTTGCTCGGCGTGATAAGAGCTGCCTTATCCAAGAATCTGCCATTAACATTGATTTCATTAGCGATAAGCTTTAGTTTAGTGGTACTTGAGTTGTCTTCATATCTGTTAGATTTTGAACTCTAATAACAGTAAAAATATGTGCAGAAGTTACCTGAATCCCTTACTATGTAGTATCTTTCTGTTCCCATCACTAGAGTTTCCATACATGTCAAAGAGATTGCCTTGATTTAGGTCCCTGTCAGGATCAACTGCATTACGGTTTCTGACTGCAGCAACCACAACCTGGCCAAATCTATAAAGAGGGTTTCCTTTGGGTCTGATGTGCCTGTATCTGGGAGTACCACTCAGAAACACTAACAATGCCAAAACAGCAGAACCAGTAGACAGCCAAAATCCCAGAACCCACATCCCTTGGTCCTCAAAATATGCCAATACAGTATCTGAAATGATAGAACCAAGATTAAAAGCCAAATAGAAGTAGCTGAAGAAGGCAATTTTGGAGTGGCCTTCGTTAGGATCCTCTTCATCGAATTGATCAGCTCCAAAGGTTGCTATGTTGGGCTGGTATCCTCCATTTCCAAGGGCAACAATGTAGATGGAGATGTAGAACAAGACAATCTTCAATAGTGAGTGGGATTCACACGGCACTTCTTCACTACCGCAACCATGGGGCTTGAGTAAGAACATGTAGGATGATAGGGACAATGACACCAAACCCTGTCATTATTTATTAACGTTTAAAAAAAAAGAAGTGGGCTATTTTTATGAGGTACTCAAATATTTGCAAACATTTGCAGTTTTATTCAAAACTTTTAATTTTTGTAAAAATATTCCAATTTCAGAAATTTATTTGTGATGTGAACACAATTTTGGATGCTGGTCATAATTGAATTCAAAACGGTTCACATGAATGATAAATATCAAGACTAAGTACGGTCTCTTTTTGGTAGAAATATTCAACTGTAATCAGGCTCGTGCTCTAATAAAAATAATTAGTTATTCAGTTGCATTAAATTAGTTGTTAAAAGATTTTTACTGCTTTTATGATTTTATTCGAATTGACTTAAATTAGATAGAATTCAGTAAATTCTGAACACTAGTAGTTTAAAAAAGAAAAGTGAATGAGATTTTGCATTTGATGACTCCAGTATCCGGTAGTCACAAGAACTCTGACTATTCCGGAGTCGAGCCGAATGGATCCACAAAGGGGCAAAGCTCTTCCAATATTTATTTTCTCCATGCATAAAATTTGAACCAAGACCTTACTTAAGGGAATTTAAACTCCTTGCTACTTGAACTAACAAATGCGGGTAAAAGTGAATGAGATTTTATTGTTTAAAATATAGCTAGATTTTGAAAACTATAAAATAGAATCTCAATCAATATTTTCCCCAAATTAATGGAGCACACATTGTGCCTTGTGCTCCTTATATGGTATAATTTTTTTTTAATATAGTATATAAACAACAAATTAAAATGGAAATGCCAAGAAGATGATTCAACAAACTTGAAATGAGTTGTCGAGAGTTACTCTCATGCGAGTTCAACTGTTATATATTTGGGAGATTTATACTCAATCATTGAATGAAAGATATATACTCTGATTGAACTATTTAATTATTAACTACAGTGGGTGGACTAGTATATAGTGAGAGAAGGATATTGTTTATAATAATTAACTTACAAGGACAAAGATGGCCTGGAAGATTGCACAAGTCTTGTACCTCCCCCAGTAACAGTCGCTAAGAAATGCTCCAACCAGAGAGAAGATGTAGACAGTTCCTGTCCATTTGCTAACGTTGTTTGCAGCATCTGAATTGTCTTGTCCCAGCACCCTTGTCAGAAACAGAACTAAGTTCACTCCCACTCCATAGAAAGCCAATGTTGCCAGCCCTTGATTCACTGCCAATATTCCATATCATAATTATACAATGACCAGTTGATCTTATTAAAAAAGAAAAAAAAAAAAGAATTTTGATCTATCAGTACTAATATTGTTTTCAGTGAATAATGGTCGCCATAGACAGCATTCAAGCTGTTCCAAGGTAGAACCTGAACTAGATGATTTATGGAACAATGCTCAGGGTGTGTCTGTTGCTCTTACGGGGTTTGGTCGATATTTATTCATATATTAGTAGGGATCATATGTTTTACTATAAAAGCTCTTGCTTACCTAGTATTATAGTTCCAGCAATCCATGTTCCAGTTCTATGTCGAATTGCAGGATGACCATGTCTATCAACGGTTCCATCTTGGGTGTTATTCTCTACCTTGCCCTGCATGATTAGTTTGTTTAATGATAAACAAAGAATATCTATATTACATGCACACTCCATATTTATATATAAGTAGATTGAGGGTACACTTGTTTAATCCCATTAGAATTAAGAAATAATTAAAAAAATTACTGATACCCCATATTAATATCATATTAATATAAGGGTAATAATTATACATCCAGAAGGAAAAGATATTCGGATTTAGGTAAACCAGGATACTGCAATAATAAAGAGGCAAGATTCTAACTTTGCTAGAGTCCTAATCATGTCAGGTTTGGGTGATTACTTTCCCTATATAAAGGGCCCATATTTCTCATATTTCATTCATTCTCATATAGTCTCAATACAGCATACAAGCTTTCTTCCCTGCTTCCTCTCTAACTTAGGCGTCGAAGGGTTTCCACTCACTTTACTGTTGTTGATTAAAAATGAATAGTTCTGGTAGATGATAGAAACTAAAATTATAAATCATAAATCATTATTTATTTTATTGATTGAATAATATAACATTTAATAGACTATACAATATAATATAATGTCATTTAAATTTTTTATTTCAATATGCACTTGAAAAGAAAGACTACTTATCTCTAATATCCAGTAATTATAAGAACTTCGACTATTTCGGATCGAGTCAAATGAATCTCATAAGAGAGAAGTAAAATTCTCTCATCATTTTTTTCCATATATAAGATTTTAATTTGTGTTTAGTATAAATGAATTTTATAAAATTTATAGAATTTATTAACAAAATTAAATTTAGTGTATTTAAATTAAATAAAAATTTTATTAAATTCATTGTAATTCCAACTTTTTAAATTTATAGAATTACTTATAACTAAATCAAATTCTGATAAATAGTTAGAATTTTTAAATAAATTTCATGATTTTAAATCTATTTTCTATAAGATTAAAATGCTCCTTTTAATTATTTTTATTTTTTAAAATGATCTTATCATGCAATATTAGGTTAAAAGATTATTCGGCCAAAAAAAATATTATTTTGAATTTTAAATTCATGCCAAACACAATATAACAAAATATTCATTTGAAATAATTTTTATAAAATATTCATTTAAATTATACACACTATATTAATAAAATAAATAAATTTTATTTAAAATTTATTTAAAAATAAAATAAATAAATTTTATTTAAAATTTATTTGAAAATAAAATAAATTCTTCAGTGATATTGAATCAAATACTATGTAAAGAAATTCAAATTTTTTACTATTTGGACTAAAATATGTTGGTACGTAAATTAGTACATTTTCTACCAAAAAGAATAAAAGCACTATCGATAATATTCTCAAGCACTAATTATTGCCAAAATTCTTATGGCAGAACTTATACTAAAGGACGTATAATAAAATTAGCTATAATTATAAACAAGCAATATTTAATTAAGAGAAATTTTACTGACCTTTTTGCAAATATTTAAACAAGCCATTAAATTTCTTATAGTAGAAACTATGCTAAAGGAAGAAAATGCAAAGGAAATGAGCAAGAATCAAGGGCAAGTTTTAAGGAGAGGAAGGTGCAAAGATCTATAGGTAGTGACTAGTGAGCAAGTGTGTGTGAGAGACAGAGATATATATATAGAGAAAGGGAGGATGAATTTTTTTTTTTTTTTTTTTTTGGAGGAAAGAAAGGGAGGATGACAATTGAAAGTTGACAACTAAAATATGCACAATTAAAGCAACTTTCAATATTTAAAAAAAAAATCCTAGTGGGCTCTTTTTTTTTTTTCTCTCTCTCTTTATTTTTTCAATTGAAATTTTTTATTTCTGATCACTGCATATTATTTTTTAGATGATCGATGGTTCATCACTTTTTTTTTGTTTTATTTAATTTTTTATTTCTTTACATTTAGTAAATTCAAATTTTTTTATCTATTTATTTTTTAGAATTTTAGAATTTTTCTTTATGAAATTTTTAATAGCTTTTATAAAATTTTGATGATTAACCTTTATGGATTATTTATTTCTCTCTGTTGTGAAAATTTTGTCAATATTGCAATAATTGGATTCAATTAAAAACTAAATACTCAATTTATGATTAATTAATACCATGCAGCGGAGCACACAGACTATCCAATGAATTGTCAAGCTACAAATGAAAATAACTCTGTTAGTGCGACTGAAAAACATAGACGAAAAATTTTATGATTTGAGTTTATTTTGGTATTTTTTAGTTGTATTTTTATTTATATTATTATTTATTTATCAAAATATACTTTTAATTTTCAATAAATGAAAAATTATATATATATATATTTATTTATTTATGAGTGGTGACAGGGCTAAGAATTTTAGTAAATTACTAAAATGTAAAAAAAATTCATAAGTTAATATGGAATTTAAATATTATATAATAGAATTTAGTAGGATTATATAAGTTAAATAATATGTCATCTAAAATGAACAATTTGCTTACACGTAAAATATTACATTCAATTATTGAATTTAAGATATATTTTAAATTTTATGATTTAGCAACGAAATTATGATATATACATTATGTATTAAAAATATCTAATGGTCATGTGAAATATAGTTAGAATAAGCAAGAAATCTGCAAATTCTTGAATAAATGCTGCACTATTTATTTAAAGTTATAAATAAATGAAGAAGAAGAATATATTGCTATGTTGTAATTATATCACTAATGAGATGGGGAAATAGCAAATTTCATTTTAGAATCAATTAACAAACTGAACCTGTTAAAAAGAAAAACTTAAAACAATAGCAACCTATCTCAATCCACATTTTTTTTGTGCGGGTTTTGTATCGTAGCCTGTTAAATGATAAACAAAATTATTTGCCAATTTTGTACCCATAATTAAAGGCAAACAATTAACAAAAATTACAGCTCGTGATGCAACTATTCCTATCGCGGATCAATATACTAAAAAAGTTACGTAGTTGGTAAACAAGTAGTGACAGGAAAATCATCACTATCAAATCATCAATGACCTCACCTGACGGCCAAGAAATAGTAATGCTGAGGTATTTGCTGAGCTTTCAGTGGATGGTTTTGAACTGATTTATGTCTAGTCACTTCATTTTTTTTTTCAAACAAGACTTACTGTATATGTATGCTGATCCTGACAATTGCTAATTAAAAGAAACACATACACATACAACACACATCACAATTTAACGATATGGAATTCAAAAAATCAGCCCCGGCTGGCGCATGCATTTAGAAATCTAATCTTATTGCTATGTCCTAGTCACTTCATTTTAATTCTTGTTTGATATACAGTTCCTAATTTCTTGTCTTATTTGATAGGATCAATAATTAGTTGCTGTAAGTTTCGCTTGATGATGGAATGATAACTTCCAATTACAATTATTAAAGCATCTCCAACCCACTGTTGTTTGACTTGGGTTGGGATGCATTTTTTTTTCCAATGTAGAGGTAAAAGTCACTGTGTTTTACCTTGGATGAACTGAGTGTAAACATAAATAGCACACACTGTTCACCAATGGCGAATAAATTTTTTTTATCAATAAAAATCCTTTTTATTTATAAAATTTTAATATTGTCTAAATAATTTTATTCAATTTAGTCCAAATTTATATTATATTTGTTATATGATTATCAAATGTATATAAATTTGATTTATTTTTTTACTTAAATAAAAAAATATTGTCACTTAAAAATAAATATTTAGATAGTAAAAATTAAACAACTATAGGTATGCATTAATTTAACAATCGATTTAAGAAACCAATCAAAAAACAACATTAAAATTAATAATACCCAAAATTATACATTTAATTAAATATAATTTATAATTTAATTTTAAACAATTATGGATGTATTTATGTAGAGTAAAAAAATATATATTAAATTTTATTATAAATAAATATATGGGTATATATAGTAAGTATTGAATAAAATATGAGGGTAATATGTAAAATGTATAAATAATATAATATTAGTAATGAGAAATATTAAATGTGTTATAAAAAGGAATATACAGAAAATATTCTTTTTAGAGTTGAAAATGAAGTAATGTGTTAGAATAAAATTTACTTAGCAGCTACAATTTGGAGTAAAATTTGTTGCATTTTGAAGTAAATGGTTGGAGATGACCTTAACGTTGTTAATAGCACATCTTTGTGTAACCATGTAATTAATGGCAAACACTTATAGTAAAAGTTAGTCTGGTGTTTAAACAAGGGTGAATCAACAACTATTGAGACCAAGTTATAAAAATTGTTTTCATTTAAACGACTTCTTGATTTTAAGCGATGTATGTAGTTGTATTAAATAAATTTTTTATTTACATAAATCATGCATGAAATAAACAATTTTAATATGTGTATATATTTTAAAAGTAAGAAAATATAAATACTTTTAAAGTTGAGTGGTATAGTGGCATTGCTCTCTTCAAGGCATTGTAAAGGTTAAGGTTATTTTCTTAAATTGCAAACAAAATGTATTACAAAGCAAAAATTGTAGGCTAGCAACGGTGGTAAAAAAAAAAGAACCTATTGGATTATTATGATAACAATGCATTATTTGAATTGGTTTTATAACAAAATCAATAATTATCACCAAAATCAATTATGAAACTAAGTGTCTGTTTGGTTTAGTTATTTCTATCAACTAATAGCTGATAATTGATATACATACGCACAAGATATACATATGCACAAAGAGACAATACTAGGAGACTCAAAAGAGGAATAGAAAAAATGGAAGCAGCACCTGAGGATAAAAATGGAGAATGGGCTCCTGAATATGTCTTCGTTGTTGGTAATTAAATCTCACTACCATCCTTAGTTTTTTTTTTTTTTTTTTTTAATTTTGAGTGTGAAAGTAAATAACAAATCTTTATGTGGAGTGAGTTTGATTGCAACTATTTAGGATATAATTATGCATATGGTCCTTTGATCTGAGGTGACATGGTCATCCACATATGGTTGGTTAGAGTTTGTTGTCGCTTACATAAATGTTGTAACTCTAATTGGTTATATGTAGAGACGAGTGATCAGCCAAGATGGAATTGAGTGAGCCAGGATAAGATCATACGCTATCTAAGTTGTTTTTAATGAATAAGTACCTAACCAGGTCAAACTTGACTTATCCGAAAGAGTTTCAGTGCTAGAAAGAGTTTCTAGTAGAAGTCATATTTTATTGAGAATTGAACTGAAGATGAGGTCATATGGTTAAGGCAATTAGAGTTTGACTTAACCATGACTCTAGCCGATATCGGGATCTTATTATGAAAGGACATTGAGTGCACGGTAATTATGTTCTATGATTCTTATGATTCTATGTATAACATTCATTTTCAATTGGGTAGTCGTGACATCTATGCTAGGGGTCACTTACGACTTATGAGAACTAAATATGATTAATTAAGATTTTCACATTTATCTTGGAAAGAGCTTTTAATAATATT
>CATIWM010345604.1:0-14997 GCA_949671775.1 Mallotus repandus | reverse complement strand
TACATTTCATTATTTGAAAGAGAGATAAAAATAGGATTTTCACTCTCAAAATCCATAGAGGCAAACCATCTATCTAGTTTTGAGTCCAAATAACTCTCATTTTTATGAGTTAAATTTTTGGAATATATAAAGATTTTTTTTTAATTCTAAAGACTGTTCCAACTTATTTCGTATTTCATCAAACAAAAAATTAGTTGCTGAAAATTGAGTAGTCAAATGGCAAAAATTCTCTTCATAACATCAAAGATTCACTTGTTGAAAAAAATAAAATTGTTACAAACTTTTTTCCCTAGAGGAGGTATCTCCCTACCTAGACTTTTTAGCTATGGATTTTTTCATTATTTGAGTTTTTTACCTTTTTCCCCTATTTTTCATAACTTTTCACTAGTATTTTAGTGCAGATAGTAGTTTATCTTTGTGGTGGTTCTCTATGGCACATGAAATAAAAATTCTCTTAGCATGTTTTTTCTTATCAAAAGATTAGTAGGAGATAATAGACTTGCGACATGATGATTCTTTAAAATCAAATAAATAAGATATTGTGTTGCTGGTAAAGGCTTATTCGATAAGTCATTTAATCTTAAAGCTCTTTTCAGGGTGCATGGTGACTCTCAAGAGGTTTCAAGTTATAAGAGGTAGGCTTTAACCTAGTCATTTATGAATTCGAAAACAAGGCGGATAAATTAAGAGTAACGAAAGAAAGCCCTTGGCACTATGATAGGCTACTGGTTGTTTTAGGTGAGCTGAAGGTTGATGAACAACCCTTTAGGGCTACACTGGACCATTGTTTATTTTTAGCACATATTTGTTGTTAGGTATACGACCAAAGTCCCACATTAGCTAGCAGTGAGGAGAATCATGGCTATATAAAGATGGACAAATATCTTCATTTGTATGAGGCCTTTTGGGGTAAATCCCAAGAGCAAATCCATGAGGGTTTAGGCCTAAAGTGGACAATATCATACCAGTGTGGAGATATGTGGTGTCTATGGTTCAACAAGTGATATTAGAGTCATGCCCTGAAGTTAGCTATAATGGATGAATCCTCGGAATGCCAAAGAAAAGTGGGGGGCCCTAGTGACCCATGGATGAGCTCTATTAGATAGGCAGTGCGTTCTCCGGATGCTTCATTGACATGTCCTGACCCTAACACGGTGAAGTGGAGAGGAAGTTAACCTAGATAGAGCAAAACCTCAAGTCAGGCAGTGCTCTCTAGATGCTTTATGGATGTGTCCTGATCCCAACATGTCGAAGTAGAGAGGAATCTGGTAGAGAGTGGATGGATAGATGATCATTTGAGAAGAGCCTCGGTGGTCCTTTGTTCGAGGGGAGGATTGTTAGGTATACGACCAAAGTCCTATATTGGCTAGAAGTAGGGAGGATCATGGGTATATAAGGATGGATAAATATCTCCATTAGTATGAGGCCTTTTGGGGTAAAGCCCAAGAGCAAATCCATGAGGGTTTAGGCCCAAAGTGGACAATATCATACCAATGTGGAGATATTTGGTGTGTATGGTCCAACATTTGTAATCTTCCATTAAATTATTGAGACAAGCAATTTATTCTTAAAATTGGTGTGAAAATAGGGCATGTTTAGGAGGTTACAAAATCTAACATCAATTCTTAGGGCAAACATGTTCATATTCGAGTGGAGGTTGATATCAATAAACCTTTGAAACAATGTTCTATGGTCCTTAATAGTAAAGGGGAGCACATTTGGATTTATTTTTTTTACAAGAAATTGTAATTTTTTTTTTATTTGTGTGACTTTTTTTGGACATATGGAGGAGGATTATGACAACAAAATAAAGCCTATGGATTATGATGCGCTTCTCTATATGTTTCTGCAGCTCAAAATCATTTTTGTACTCTATAGTGACAATATTTGCATGTTAAGAGTGTGTGTGGTTTATCAAAATCAGGAGGGGCACCTTAGTCTTTGTGTTGAGTGAATTTGGAAAAAAGTTTCCAATCTTCCAGTATGTCAAATGGTGATGTCTCTTCTTCAACTGATCATATTAACCAAGTTCAAGTGTGTGCATATCCTGTTATGGTTCTTACTTCATCAAGTGCCGACAAGGTGAATAGAACCTGTTGCGAAATAACACAGCAAACAAATAAGAATAAATAGAAAATAGAGAAGAAAAGAAAGAACACGAAGATTTAACGAGGTTCGGCAATGTGCCTACGTCCTCGGGAGTGAGCGGCTAGAGTTTTCTTATTATTCAGAATAATCACCTAGGGTTACAAATACATGCTCTATTTATAATAGAATAAGTATGGTACATTTGTACTATACCACACCCCCCAACCCGTCTAACTGTAACCCCACAATTAAACCACTGCTACATATGGGCCATACATAATAATCTCCACCTTGGCGAATATCAAGCCCCTTAGGAGATAAATCCTCTCATACTAAATGGTTGGGGGAACATCCTTCTTTAGCATCTGGCAACATTTAACAAGTCCAAGCAATGCTTGAACTTGTCACTGGTAACTAACTTTGTCAACATATCAGTTGTATTCTCAAATGTGTGAATCTTCTATAGCAATATCTGACCAGATGTAATCAACTCCCTGATCTTGTAAAACCTCACATCAATATGCTTTGTCCTAGCATGATGCACCTAATTCTTTGCCAAATAAATGGCACTCTGACTATTACAATGCAATTGAACCCCACCTTGCTCAATACCCAGTTCCTTCACTAGTCCTATAAGCCATAATGCTTCCTTAGCTGCTTCAGCTACTGCCATATACTCTGCTTCAGTTGTAGATAATGCCACTATAGACTGAACTATAGATTTCTAACAAATAGGCCCTCCTGCAAAAGTAAACACATACCCTGTTGTAGACCTCCTATCAACCATATCACTAGCATAATCCAAATCCATATATCCCATAACTAAAGGATCACCCTGCTGACTACCAAACATGATGCCATGACCTGTTGTGCCCCTCAGATACCTGAATATCCATTTGATTACTTCCCAATGCTGCTTACCCGATTTTGACATAAACTTGATAACTTGACTAACAGCATGAGCCAAGTCAGGCTAGTGCAAACCATTGCATACATCAAATAATCAACTGCACTACCATATGGTACTTTTGCTATGTCTTCAATTTCTCTATCTGTCTTTGGGCACTGACCGAAGGAAATTCTGAAGTGATTCACCAATTGAGTACTCACTGGTTTAGCACTGCTCATCCCAAATATGTTTAACACCTTCTCAACATAGTTTTACTGAGATAACCACAATTTTCTTGAGCCTCTATCCCTGTGTATCTCCATCCCAAGGATTTTCTTTGCAGCACCTAAATCCTTCATGTCAAATTGTTTCCCTAACAAGGCTTTTAACTCAATAACATCATGTCAACTCTTAGCAGTAATAAGCATATCATCAATATATAGTAGCAGAAAAATAAATGAACCATCATCAAGGCACTTAACATAAACACAACAATCATACTCATAGCACCTATAGCCAATCTGAATCATGTAAGAATCAAACCGTTTGTACCATTGCCTTAGAGATTGGTTTAACCTATACAAGGACCTTTTCAATTTGCATACCAAATGTTCCTGCCTAGGTTGGGTGAACCCTTCTGGCTGCTCCATATAAATTTTCTCCTCTAGGTCACCATAAAGAAAAGTTATCTTCACATCCAGCTGTTCCAAGTGCATATCCCAGCTAGCTACCAAGGCTAACACTACCCTGATAGAAGTATGTCTAACCATAGGGGAGAAAATCTCATCATAATCAATCCCCATCTGATGTGAGTACCCTTTTGCCACTAGCCAAGCCTTGAACTTTTCCCCTTTCTTTTCTAATACTATAGCCTTCTTTCCCTCAGGTAATTGAGCAAGCTCCCATGTCTAATTTTTATGCAAATATTCCATCTCCTCTACCATAGCACCCATCCATCTATCTTTTTCCTCAATAAGCATAGCTTTCTAAAAAGTTGATGGATCTCTACTGCTAACAAGGAGAGCAAAAGAAGCTAAATCTTTATACCTAAATCTGCTTAGAGGCTTTATAGTGCATCTCTCTCTATCTTTGATGAGATTGTAGTGTTGTTCGTCACCTGAAGTGGAGCTTGAAGGTCTTAAACTAGAACTTTTAGCCCTTTTATTATCTAGGAATTATGGTTCTAAATTCACTTGTAATATATTTGAACTGGAGCTGTTTTCCTCACCTGCTAGCACATGACTTTTATCTTTCTATTACAATATAGACTGCTCATCAAATACTGCATCCCTATTGATCACCACCTTCTTTGCAACTGGATCCCAAAACTTATATCCTTTTACACCTTTCACAAAGCCTAAAAAATACACTTCTTAGACTTTGGATCAAGTTTAGACCTCTCATCACTGGATATGTGCACATAAGAAGGACAACCAAAAATCTTTAAATTACTAAGATTAATTAGTTTACCTGTCCATACCTCTTCTACAACCTTTCCACCCAATGATGCCCATGGTGATTTGTTTATGAGGTAGCAGCCATACTCACAGCTTCTACCCAAAAACTCTTAGGAGGCCCTGCATTCAGCCTTAAACACCTTGCCCTTTTAGTAATGGATCTATTCATCCTCTCTACTACACCATTTTATTGTGGTGTCTTCTGAACTAAAAAGTGCCTTTGAATACCATGCTCCTCACAAAATTTTTGAAACTATGAATCTGTCTATTCTGTCCCCTTGTCTAATCTCAAATATTTGATCTTTCTCCTTGTCTCATTTTCCATCTCTGCTTTCCACTTCTTGAACTTAGCAAAGACCTCAGATTTTTATTTCAAACTATACACCTAAACTTTTCTAGAAAATCATCAATAAAAGTGACAAAATATTGAGACCCGCCCAATGACAATTCTCTAGTAGGCCCTAAAACATCATAATGCATGTAATCAAGAATTCCCTTAGTTGTATGATGACCAGTAATAAACCTGACTTTAGATTATTTCCCAAGCACACAAAACTCATAGAATTCTAATTTACAACTTTTAACACCCTTTAACAAATTTCTTTTATGCAATTATGTCATCCCACGCTTACTAAGATGACCTGGACGCATGTGCCATGATTTTGTACAATCATTATCATCAGACTCAACTGCTACAGCTCCACCTACAACAGTATTCCCTAGTAGTTTATAAATATTTCTTGTTATTCGTTTCCCTTTCATCATAGTTAATAAACCTTTAGTTACTCTAAGGATTTCCTTATCTTCATAAGATCTATAATTAAAACCATTAGCATGTGATGTGCTTAGGGAAATTAGATTCTTTCTCATGCCTGGTATATGCTTAACAACATATAATGTCCTAACAACATCGTCATGCAGCTGAATTTTAATGGTTCCTATACTAGTAATAGCACAAGGTTTATCATCACTTAAATGGACATAGCTAAAAGAACTTGACCTGTATGAGGTGAACCACTCCTTGTTAGGTGTCATATGATAAGATGTTGTTGAATTAGGAAACCATGCATCCATGTACTGATTTGTTGAAACAACCAACATATCTCCATCATCGAAGTCTGAATCATCATTCTGAACCACATTTGTAGATTTTGATGAGTCTTCGTTCTTCTTGTTGTCATTCTGCCCTCTTTGTCTTGGACAATCTTTCTTCATATGTCCATAATCCTTACACTTATAACATTGCATTGCTTTTCTAGGGCTGGATTTTGACCTAGACTTTCCCTTTGCAGTACCTTCTTTACCTTGTCTCCTACCACGTTCCAGATTTCCCCTCACGACCAAGCCTTCACCGTGAGATTCCTCACTTGTATTTTTTTTATATTAGTTAAAAGCCAATAATGTTGCAGTATTCTCCTCTAAGCTAATGGACTGTTTTCCATATATAAGGGTAGTCACCAAGTTTTCATAGGATGGCGATAAAGAACACAACAGTATAATTGCTTTGTCCTCATCCTCAATCTTTACATTAACCCTAACCAAGTCTATGATTATTTGATTGAAAACATTGACATGTTGTGCCAAATTTGAACCCTCTGCACCTTTAGCCCATACAACCTTTGCTTAAGATGCAACTTGTTCGTGAGTGATTTGGACATAAACCGACTCTCCAGTTTCTGCCATACCTCTCCCACAGATTTGATGTCCATGACTTGGTACATAATCTCATCTACCATGTATAGTCATATAGTTCTTATAGCCTGCTGTTGGAACTCCTCCTAACCTAGGTGATCCATGCCTTCTAGTTTCTTGGCCCGCAATGCCTTTAAAATTCCTTGCTATGCCAACACTTATGTCTACCATAATCCAAAGTTACCGATTCCATCAAATTTACCCACTTTAAATTTTTCTCCTGAATTGAGAACCATCGTAACTGCTCTGATACTAGTTGTTGCGAAATAACTGAGCAAATAAACAAGAATAAAGAGAAAATAGAGAAGAAAAGAAAGAACACATAGATTTAACGAGGTTCAGCAATGTGCATACGTCCTCGGAAGTGAGCAGCTAGAGTTTTCTTATTATTCAGAACAATCACCTAAGGTTACAAATACATGCTCTATTTATAATAGAATAAGAATGATACATATTACAAAATCACCCTTGCACCATACCACACCCCCAACCCATCTAACCGTAACCTCATAATTAAACCACTACTACATATGAGCCATACACAACAGAACCAATATTATTGTCCAAGATGGAATAATTTTCAAAATTTAGAGAAAATGAGAATTTGCATTATATTAATATCACTACTAACCTTTTCTATTGGGACTGTTCCTGAACCACAGCAAAATGTACTAAATATATGATGATTTAAAAAGATTGGCATGAAACTAGGCTTTAGTGGTTAAAGATCAACTAATAAAAATCATGCCATTTGGGATTACAATATGGAAATTTCTAGTGGGAAACATGTTGGGTTTTCGTGATGCAAATACATAATGGAAATTAAAAATTCTAATTACAAAATTCTCACGGGATCTATGTAATTCGATTAAATAGATTAAGAGGGATTCCAAAAAACTCACCAAGACGATTTCAAGGCAAGAAGGTTGGAAGGGCGAGAGGGGGTTCACACCAGTGACACCCTACCTCGAGCTTTTCATGTCTTCTTGTCGAATTAAGACGTTGTCAATAAAGCCACGTCCTCTACCAGTATCCACACGAACAGGATGTCCAAAGTGGTATTGGTATGTTAGCTCCTTTTCTCTAAGACTCTTCTTATTTCTTTTTTTTTCTCCATATATATTTTTCTTTTCTCAAAAAAGTGGAAAAAGGTGGTAAATGAGAATGCTACTTAAAAATCTTAGAGAATGAGATTACTATTTCCAATTTATTTAAGATAACACTTACCTTAAATAAATAAGGAAATAAACATATATATATATATATATAATAATTTCATTAGGTAGATTAACCCAAGCCCACTTTGGGCCTGTTCTAAATGTGCGACCCTGTAGGTTCATGCAATATTGGCAGTAGGCCTAAAATCTCCATTTTAGTCCACAAGTCATAAGTGGCCTTTAGCAAGACATTGTGACTACCCAAGTTGTGTGAAAGTTGATAATCTGACATAACCTAATCCACGGCATGTATTATAATCCTTTTGTCACGCTATATCTTGATTGAATATAAGGCATGGTTCATGTCATCATTATGTTGTTTAATCATATTATTTCTCGATCCCAAGTAGACTGATATTGATAACTCTTTATCTGATAATGATAACTCTTTATCAACTCATTCGAGCATGGCCATGCATTTCTCTTCAATTTAACTCATCGAAGAGCCCCACATATATCTTCTCATAATAAATGAGGGACAAATTTTATCTCAATCACTCACATTTCTCACATAACTCATTCTATAATTAATCATAACTTGTTTTAACATCCAGTTAAAGATGATGTAAGAATATGTCAAAGTATAGAACTTATCATGTAAAAAACCATGGCGATTTTAGGTCAAAGGACTGTAATAATACTACTGTGATGAGAATCACTTATGACAATTATCCATGCAATATTTTCATAGCTGGTCAATCCAGTACATCATTTCTTAAATATATACCTATGAGTTGACTTAATATCTCATATACATTATTAGTAAAACACAATCATCAATCAACATCATACTAGTCTTTTATTCATTATTATTCCAATGATAATGATCGACTAAGGATAATTTTAGAATAGAATTCAAGTATCACCTAAGAGTTTTACTATTAAGTCATATACTTGATGACTTTCTGTAGAATTAACTATATAGGATCTTGTTATAATTATCCAATAATAATGAATATGCCTCTTTATTAATAAATAAAATATGATAATGTCAAAATATGGCCATTACATGATTGGCTTAGGGCATATCACTAACAAAATATAATGCACAATGCTGGGATATTGAGTCTTCAGTATGTAGCAATATGATTATTGATCAGGGTGTTAAGAAATTGAAATCTCATAATCTAGTGGCAGCATCTGGTGTGAAAATCTTTAGTTGGAACATTCATGGAATGGATAACCCTTAGACGTTCCATGATCTTTATTTCCGTATTAAAAACCATAGTCTAGATGTTATTTTTCTTAAGAAAACCAGACTTCATTGCTTTGAATATGATCGATTTAAGCTTTCTCTTTTTACTTATAATTTACTTGTAGTTCATGTCATTAGTCGTATTAAAGGTTTAATTCTGTTTGGCATAGGGGATGTTAATTTGAGCATATGTAATTATTCTATGCATCATGGTTTGTTTACTATTTAAAATTTTGATTCAATTTGTGCATGGACGAGGTTGGGAAGTATGGTTGGCCAAAAAAGTCTCAAACTTTTAGAATTTAGGATTTTATGTCTTAAATATATAGTAGTACTTCAATTCTAATTATTTGTTTTAGTGATTTTAATGAAGTCTTGTTTGCTTAAGAGAAACAAGTGGTTGTTTTATAGAAACTCAAGTGATGGAACAATTTCAATGGATAATTGACAAATGCAATCTTCAAGATAGTTTTAAAGGAGCTCTATATACCTCAGATAATGGTGGGAAAGAAGTTGCTAATGTTTGAGTTCAATTGGACTGACTTCTTGCTTTAGCTAGATGGTAGCAAATTTTTTCTCATGCTTTGATTTTGCATTTAGTGAAAATATCATCTAATTATATGTCGATAATACTTGATACTAATAGGCAAGATGATGGGATTTTTAGGCAGGCTAAACTGATCTAGTTTAAGGCCTTTTGGGCTCAAGAAAATGAAAGTGAAGCAGTAGTTTATGAAGCTTGAAAACAACAAGTGTGTGGCTTTCATTATAAGGCTATGATGTCAAAAATTACAACATGTCTGGCCTCGCTTATGTAGTAAAATAATAAGAAGTTCAAGCATATCTAAAATTAACTTCATTTGGCCTATTGACGGCTAAAATAACCCGAATCTATTTAAATAATTTAATGATTGATCAAGAAAGACTTTAATTCCAACGACAGGTTGATGAATTATTGGAATAGGAAGAAATGTTTTAGAGGCTACAATCTTATGTTACATGGTTTGAAGCAGGTCATAGGAACATAAAGTATTTTCATAAAAAAGGTTCTTCTCAGTGCCATAATAATTTTTTGTCAAGGTTAAAAGGGGCAAATGGGATTTATAGAACAACACAGGAAGAGATAAAAATAATGGTTTTTAGCTATTTTAATGAGATTATTCACTAGTGCTAATCATGTTTATTTTGATAGTGTGGTGATGGTAATTAACTATAGATATGATGGAATCTCTAGATGCTCTATTTTTTTTCCTAAAGATGTCTTTAGGAAAAACAAGATTAAAATAAATGCACCCAGGTAAAGCGCTAGGCCCAAATGGCATGTCAACACTATTTTATCAAAGGTATTAGGATAGTGTAGGACATGATGTGACTAATCTAGTTTTAAATGTTTAGTCTAGTTCATATATATCTGATGATCTAAAACATACTTTTGTTAGTCTAATTCCCAAAGTGAAAAACTCAGGTTTAATAAAAGAGTTACATCCTATTATTATGTAATATGTTATATAAACTCATTTTGAAGGATTGGCTAATTGATTGAAATAGGTTCTTTCTTATGTTATTCATCCATCTTAGAGTGCCATTGTACTAGGTCGTCTAATAATAAAAAATACTATTATAACCTTTGAAGTATTTTATTTAATAGAACACATGTTAAAAGATAAAAAGGGTTTTATGGATCTAAACTTAAATATGAGCAAAGCCCATGATCGAGTGGAGTAGAGCTTTCAAAGCGGATGATACACACATTTTACAAATTTAATTATGATGTGTGTATGGATAGTATCCTTTTCTTTTTTACTTAATGGTCAACCTATAGCTTATTTAATTCCTTACAAAGGGCTTCAGTAAGGGGATCCTATCTCTCCATATGTATTTTTGTTATGTGCATAAGGCTTATCAACCTTGATTAAACAAGTAGTAAGTATTGGTCATCATCATCATATTAAAATGTGCAAAATGAGCCTAAAGATTTCTCATATATTCTTTATAAATGATTTTTTTGCAAGGGCCATAATTACTTAATGCAGAAAACTCAAAACTCTCTTATTTGAATATAAGAGAGTTTCTGGGTAGCAAATTAATTTTGATAAATTTGATGTTTCTTTTTGTAGAGGTGTTTCAGAGGAGAAAAGAAAGGCTATTAGTTAGTTATTAGGGGTGAAAGAAATAGGGCATCTTCCTATAAGTACTTAGGGCTTCCTACTCTTATTATAAAGTCTAAGAAATTAATTTTCAATTTCTTGAAGGAACTAGTTTGGAAAAAATTACAAGGATGGAAAGAGCAACTACTATTGTCTACTAGGAAAGAAATTTTAATAAAATCTATGGTTCAAGCAATTCATACTTATATTATGAGTTGTTTTGCTTTGTCATCTACCTTTTATGTTGATATTCAATAATTGCTTAATAGTTTTTTATAGCGGTGAATCTCAGGGGCAGAGGAAAATTCACTAGATGGACCATCTCTAAACAAGTGGGAGGCATGGACTTTTCAGATTTAATGGTTTTTAATTTAGCTATTTTGGCTAAGTAAGGATGGGGGATTTTTATACATTCATATTCTTTATATGCCAAGGTTATTAAAGCTAAATTCTATCTTCATATTTCTTTGCTTGATGCTTCTGAGGGGTACCAACCTAGTTATGTTTGTTGTAGCTTATATGGGGCTATTCTTATGTTGTCCACTAGTTTATGTTAAAGAGTCACCAGTAGCTCCTTTATTCATATAGGGCATGATAGACAGGTTCCTGGTTTGAATGGGTAAAGGATGCTAGTTCCTCATATTCTTCCTTGTTTGACAATTATTAATAAGCTGATAGATGTTGATAGAAAATAATGGAAAGTTGATATAGTAAGAGCTCCATTTGCTTCCTTTTAAAGTTGAACTAGTTTTATAAATCCCTTTGAGCTTTTGGTTGCCGTAAGGTTCTAGATTCTGGCTCCACTCAAAGAATGGTATATATATAGTTAAAACAAGATACTATAATACTCGTGAAATGCATTATATTAATAAAAGTTAGCCTTAATTATCTACTAATGTAGAAGGTCTTTAGAAGCATATTTGGCATCTCAAATTGAAAGTAAAGGTTTTTTATGGCGCTTGCTTCATGAATTTTTACCTTGCCAAGCAACTCTAAAGGATCGAGGTAATTTAATTGATAATTATTATTACTTATGTAGGTCATGTCCTGAAAAAATTTGACATTTTATTTAGAGATTGTTCTTGGTCGAGGTATGTGTAGTTATCTCTTCGAACTAATTAGTATCACCAATGTCCCATTTTTTATTGGGTTAAGCATTTATATCAGTTTTTGGATAATAATCAATTCAATCTTACCATTCATATAATGTTGAATATATGGTTTTTCAGCAATAAAGTTGCTTATAGTGAACAGATTTAGCAAGCTCAGATAATAGTTGCTCAAGCTGCCTCACAACTCCATTGATTTTATGATGTCTCATTGTCCTAACATCGTTAGGTTATCTCTGAGGTGAGTTGTTAGGTTCCCCTAACCGGTTCCCTAGTTAAGCTCAACATTGATGCGTCCATTTTAGCAAACCCATATTGAGTAGGGTTATGTGTTGTAATCAGAAATTACTGTAGTTTGGTTATGATTTCAGCGAGGATAAGAGAAGATAGTCATTTAACAATAAAGCATGTTGAAGCCAAAGCCATCTTATTTGGTTTATAGATTTCCCTTAATGCTAGATTTCATGGATTGATAGTTGAGTATGATTGCATCAACCTAATTTTTTATATTAACGATCAAAACATAGGATTGGCTATCGCAAATCTCTTGCTTATTGACACTTATATGTTAGCTAGTCATTTTGATTTTATTCGGTTTTAGTTTATTCAAGGAATGAAAATCAGGTTGCTCATTAGATAATTAGGTGGGCTCTCCATGTTAACCTTATTATGATTTGTATAGGATTTTCCTAGGTGTGTTGTTGATTTTATAATAAAGGGGCACGTTGCTACTTCAGTTATAAATGAATAAAATCATCCCTATTTATCTCCAAAAATATAAAATTAGCTGTATCGTATTTCTTGATTATTTTAATGAATCTAGTTTAGGTTAGTAATAAGGTATAACTTTTTTTACTACATTTGTGCGATGGGAATTGAGCCCCACTCCTACAAGCACCTGTATGGTGCCTAGTGTTGTTGCACCATAGAGGTGATAGCAAGAAGATACTTTTTGTTTGTCAATAGTACAATGATAGAGGGGCATTAAATTGCGAGTGGGATAAAATGTCCCGTAACACTTTAGCTATCAAGTCAACAATGTATAACCAAAAAGTACGTTATTTAGCTATAATTTTTTTAGCATTTTAATGACTTTAGTTCAAATAAATAATGAGTATATTTTTTTAATAGCAATCTACAAGCATATGTTGGTAGGCTTGACTTCTCCTAAACCAAGCTTCCTATAGATAAACAAGGGCATTAAATTAATTAAAGCACCTGAATCACAAAGATATTTCTTAAAAATTTAGATTCCTAACAGTACAAGGTATAGTGAGACTTCATAAGTGTTTAAGCTTTATAGGAAGCTTGCTAGAAACAATTGCACTGCACTCCATATTCAATATAATAGTCTCAAATTCTTGTAAAATTTTTTGCTAGAAATTAGCTCTTTCAAAAATTTTACATATATGGGTATTTGTGCTATGGCTTCAACTAGAGCTATATTGATATGCAACTTTTTGAATACGTCTAAGAATCTCATAAACTATTGATCATGCTTCTACTTTTTTAGCCTCTGTAGATAAAGTATAGTTGGCTCATAAGGTTTAGTTTGGGGTGTTACTCTTTCTATTTATTCTTATTCGAAACCTCTTCCTCTTTTTGTACCTGCACTTCAACCCACTCTTCCTCCTTATCTTTACCATTCTCCTCACTTTGAGTGTTATCACCTCTTTTAGGTAGCTGAAGCTATGTTTCACTTCTCAAAGTAATTTCCTTCAAGTGCTCTTTAGGATAATTTTTGGTGTTACTAAGAAGTGCACCTTGATTCCTTGAAGATAAAGAATTAACTGATTGCCCCATCTAAATCTCCAAGCTATAAATTGAGGATGAATGGTTTCTAAACATAAGTTGATTATCATAATGCATCTGTTTAGATCTCCTTTTAAGCCTCTTAGTTGGTTCATCTTGCTAATTCATCTTGTTGGCTATCATATACATGAACTTCTCCATTTTAATTTCTAAAAAAGATGATGAGGATGATGCCTTCTCCTGCTAAAAATAAGTCTTGTTCTGATAATGAGCATTTGGTCCTTTAAAGTTTAGTGGAGTTTAAGGTATCCACTGACCGTTACTCTAATTACTCCATGAGAGGGGTGATTTCTCCAAATTTGGTTGTATATATTTCCATATACATTTCTTTATTGTTGTCCCTAGTTAAAATTGTCCACATAAGATGTTTTCCTTAGATAAGTCTTGAATCAGCTGACACTCGATGGTAGGATGTCCACCCTGACACAACTCACATGATGAAATAACAAAATAAGAAATAACATTAATGCTTATTTTATCCTTCCTCTTGGTTAAGGCATTGCATTCACCATTATGCAGTTCGTCAATTTTCAATGTTCCCCTTTTTCTTGATATAGCTCTCTCTTTTGGCCGCAGACTTTGAGTGTTTGCCATCTCTTTAAAGATGTCTAACTAGAAATTCTTTTTTTGCCTTAAACACAATAGTTCCTCCAACTGCTATATTAATATTAACTCGAACTGAAGGGTTGACACCTTTGTAAAAAGACTAAGTCAAATTCCAAGCTAGTATCAAATATAGTGGGCATTGTCTTTGGAGATCTGTGAATTTTTTCTAGAATTCATAAAAGCTTTCATCCTCCCTTTAATAGGATGAGTTAATCTCATTTCAGATCTTCAAAACTTTTGCAGGTAGAAAGTAATTATTAAAATATACCATTCATGCCAAGTGTTAATGAAGTTAGGAGGTAAGCTTGTGAACCATCTATTTGCTTGATCTGTAAGAGAGAATGGAAAGAGGTTCAACCTAATGGCTTTTAGTTATACCCTATTCATTTTAAATGTTGAACAGTACTTTAAAAATCTTGTCATGTATCCTATCAGATCCTTATATGATAACCCACTAAACTACAAATTCTAGATCATCTGAATCATTATCAGCTTGATTTCAAAGTTGTTTGTTACAACTGCCAACCTTACAATGGGATTATGGTCTCTTTGAACATTCAGACTTATAAGGTCCTACATCGTCCTTTGCATGTTTGCCCTACTTTAATAATTTGGTTACCTAATTGGTGGATCTCTAACTTCTTCTCTACCATCACTTTTAACTCTTATGCCTCTCTCATTTCCACCATTCATTCTACTCTTCTATCTTCAAACTCTCCTAAAGAAAGATCTATCAATCTCTAGATAGATAGCAATCTCCTTGATTGCTTGCATTGCACATTATG
>CATIWM010345600.1:0-12325 GCA_949671775.1 Mallotus repandus | reverse complement strand
TTTTTTTCTATTTTTTTCTCAACATTTTTTTCTAATGTCTTCATATTTTTTTATCAACTTTTTTTGCTCAATATTTTTTTTTTATTTTTAAGGTATTATTTTTATTTTATTCTCAATATTTTTTTTGGTCAATATTTTTTTCTCTTAAGATCTTTTTTTTTCAAATAAATAATTATAAACTAAACATCTTCAATTGTTATTAAACAAAGCAATAAATATCTTTAATTGTTGTAACAACAATAAATAAACAAAATCTTCTCCTTTTATATTCTTAAAGAATAAGAATTTTATTTTTTTACTTTAATTTATTTATTAAAATGTCTAACAACTTCTTTTTTTTCAAAAAAATATTTGATACTTATTGATCATCAATATGTAACAATTTTACAATTCTTATGTTATATTTGTAACATGAACAAAAAAAAAAGCTAAAAAACATCAACAAAAATCAACAAACCGAAACAATAAAAAAAAAACTAAAATCAACAACTAAAACAACAAAAATAAAAAAATATATGTTGTTGATTGTTGTTTATTTTTGTTGATTTTTTTTATTTTTAAAATTATTTTTTGATTATTAATGACAAAATTAAGGCCATAAATAAAATTTTTACTTTTATTAGTATTAATGATAAAAATAATAATTTTTTATATATCTCATAATTTTATTGTTTTTTATTGTTATTTTTTATTTATAACAAAAATCAAAAAATATAAACAAAGACAAACAACAAAACAATTGAAAACAATAACTGAAATAATAAAATCAACAAAAAAGCAACAAAAAATTGCAGTTGTTGATTTTTGTTGTTGTCTGTTGTTTTTCCAGTTTTTTCATTATTAATAATAAAATTAAGACCATAAATATAATGTTTACTTTTATTAGTATCAATAATAAAAATAATAATTTATTTAATATATTTCATAATTTTTTGCTATTTTTACTGAAAAAATAATTATTGAATATATGGGTAATTTTACTTTAATTAGTTTAATTTCTAAATTCTAAATAATCATGAAAAAAAATAATTATTGAAGACTTTGAGTAATTTTTTGTTTAATTAGATTAATTTTTATATTCTAAATAATAGTAAGTTTCAAAATTTTAAAAAAAAATTGTTATTTAGAATATAAAATTAAATTATTTAAAATATACAAATCAAATAAATACATACAATAAATTTAAATTAAAGATAATTTTAAAAATAATAAATAGGTAAAAATTGAAAAAAAACACGCAAAAACGCCGAAAATTAAAGATGAAAAACACGGAAGGAAAACTGGGACAAAAATGAAAAGTGAAAGAATAAAATTGAAAAAGAAAGATGGGTCAGGGCATGAACGAAAGAAAAACGGTCAAACGGTACACGACGTGATATTTCCTCTTTTTATTACTCTATATTGGCAACTCTGATTCAATTGAATGACCTTTGGGAGTCATAAGGCATATTCCACGTTTAAAGGAGAGATAAGGCAGGATGTTCTCATTCAAAATTATTCCCATATCACATCAAAGGATATGATTGGTGTTCAAGATTTCTAGGAGCAACAACTTCCTACATTTTTGGTAATTCAGTTGATGGTGGTAACTACAATCATTTTGTGGCTAGTTTTACGTGTACAACACTAGCAACAATTGTATTATATATACTGCTTCTTTGTATTTGTAAAATAGAGTGGTAGAAATAATAATAAAAAACCATTGAAAGCCATTTCCAATTCTATTTTTCGTCTTGGTATGCTCTCACAATTCTTGAGCGGGCTCATATGGTGAATTGCAAACCCATGTCTACACCATTGGATGTCAAACTTTCACCTTCTGCATTGGCTCCTTCTCTTGCAGACCCCAGTTATTATCGAGGCATTATTGGAGCTCTTCAGTATCTTACTCTTATGCGACCCAACCTCTCCTACAGTGTCAATTATGTCTCCCAGTTCATGCATGCTCCTACGTCTGCTCACTTAAAGTTGATCCATCGCATTCTTCGATATCTCAAAGGCACACTCGCCACTGGTTTACATCTCACCTCAAATACCTCACTTACTTTATCTGGTTTTTCTGATGCCGACTAGGCTGCCTGTCCTACTACCCGCCGCTCTACTACTGGCTACTGTACTTTTCTTGGATCCAATATCATCTCTTGGTGCGCAAAAAAACAACATACCATCTCGCATTCCAGCACTGAAGCTGAGTATCGAGCTATGGCTCACACCGCTGCTGAACTCACTTGACTTTCCTATCTTCTTAGTGACCTTCACATTTATGGTTCACCTCTCCAACTCTCTACTGTGATAACATTAGTGCTCTTTATCTAACTATTAATCCAATTTTCCATGCTCGTAGTAAACATATTGAATTGGATACCATTATGTTCGTGAACGCGTTGCTCGTGGATTTCTTGTCACCAAGCATATTCCTTCGACTCATTAGGTTGCTAATCTTTTTACCAAATCTTCTGCAATTTCTTTTTCACTAGAACATGGAAAATGCCAATTTCATTGTACATGTAGCTGCTCAAATGATGCCATGCACGAACTCTTTTAAGTTCTTGGTTCTGTCAACTTTGCCAACACACATGATCTTATCCTGCAGGAAATCAGTCAACCAAGAAGAAATAAGGAACCAGTTCTAGGCAAAAAAAGGTGAATAGAATAAGTAGAACGTTAAACAATGTGATGTGCGAGGTGAAATTTTCACTATAAGAGAAAGAAATAAGCAGTTTAGCACCTGCAGTTTCTCTAGACATTGATTACTTAAAACAACGTATTTTAGGCTTAAAAAGAGATTATGATAGAAGGAATAATTTGCTAACTAGACTAGAAGAAAGGATTCAAGTAAAACTGCAAAAGCTGAACAACATACCATATAATTAGTTTCCATGAGTTGAGCTGCTTGCAGCATTGGAACCCCTGTGGTCATACAATCCCACGTAGACGTGTGCTATGTGAGCTATTTTTGGCCATTCGTCGCCAATATCTCTTCTGCAACGTTCCTCCACGACAGGACATTCTTGAATAGATAGATGCTGAAGGGAACCTAAATGCTGAAGTCCTCCAGGCAGAGATAATAAATTTTTACATTCAGACAGCACAAATGATCAAAGCAAGGTAAGATTTGCTAACCACACTGGCAATGCTTGTAGACTAGGACAGCCACGGATTTCCAAATTTTGCAAGGTAGTGACATATTGGAGGCCATGTGGAAGAGATGACAGCTCTGGAAGGTTTAAAATGGACAGACTTTTAAGAGCACGTAGATGTTGTAAATCGTCTGGCAAAGAAGATAATTGAGGACAGTACATGATGATTAGATCCTCGAGGGATGTAAGGAATTGAAGTTCCTGTGGCAGTGATGTGAGGCTATTGCAATTCTCAATGGACAAAGATCGAAGAGATTTCAGACCTTGTATATCCCCTGGCAAAGAGACAAAACTATGGCACTCAACTATTTCCAAAGACTCTAACAAAGTGAGATTTTGCTGTCCATGTGGCAGAGAATGGAGTTCCTTGCACCAACGAACCACCAGTGACTCCAGATTTGTGAGTTTTACTAAACTGGGAGAGATGGCGCAAAGCTTTGGGCAAGAGCTAATCATTAAAGACACAAGTAGAGTATTACTTTGAAGCAAGTTCTCCAAGAAAACCAAGTCTGCAAATTCATTAATGACAAGGGTAGTGAGTGAGGTTAGGACTGATGCGGACTCTAGTACCATATTGTCACAGTTGTGTAGCTCCAAATGTTGAAGAAATGGGAAATATGGCATATTTCTCAACTTCGAACATTTGTTGATGATCAATTTGGCAAGAGAAGGAAAGTCTTCTATCCTATTAAAGCTCCACCAAGTTTCCAAGTTAGGGAAATCTACAAGGGATAGCTCTTCCAATGATGGGAATGCTTTCTCTGTTTGACCATAGAACTGAATGCCAATACTCTTCACTCTATCCATTCCTTTCAAGTAAAGGATCTTGAGGAAGGGCAGTTGACCCCAGTGTAGGGAGATGTTCACATCTTCTGCAGTTAATCAAGACAAGCTCTGTAATATTTGGGAGTTTAGAAAAAGCCAACCATCTTGGAAAACGCAGTCCTTTGTACTCTTTTATAGACAATTTCTTTAGGTGTTTATGCGGCTGGAGGTTGTCGAGCACTTCGTCTGCTCTGCCATCATTAGCACCGTCCCTGCTCACACCATTGCAATCATCTATCCAAGACAGAGACAGTGACTGAAGGTTCCTCTTCCCAATTAAGTCAGCCTTTATTGCGTCTGCTGCCTCCCTCACATTATCCAACTGTAGAATATTCAACTGCCCTCCAAGGTTCAAATTTCTGAGCTGCCTAATGCTTTCAGCTCTTTCCCTTCCCACAATAAATGTTGACAAAGTACAAAGAGAAATAAGTTTTCCAATCAACGGTGGTATTTTACTGAGCCTGTCACAGCCATCTAAGAACAAATGCCTCAGCTTAGATATACTGACTATGCCTCTTGGCAACTCAATGAGATCATAGCAACCAGAAAGTTTCATCACTTGTAAATTGAGAAGGCTGCAAACACTTCCAGGCAGCTGTCTAACATGAGTGTTAGAGATGTCAAGGTACCTCAAAAATATGAAGGATGAGATGGATTCACTGAGCTTTTTTATGCCACTACCACTTAAATCTAAGACCCGCAAATATCTGAAACTTGAAAACACATCAGAAGGTACCTCTCCGAGGTCTCCTTTCGGTAACAATAAAATAAGGATTCGTAACTTCTTTGCTTCATACAAAACTTCTGGAATTGTTCGTAAGCTGAAATTACAGATGACTGAAGCATGGTGAAATTGGGAGACATAATGGGGCACTCTTTCCCCTTCCATCCATGCGTATTCACTACCTGCAATAGATTATGCCAGATCATGAATGAGATCATGCATTTTGCATTCAATAACACTGCCATTATCACTTCTCTGTACAACTTGAAAGAAACACATCCACACCAAATCATCAAAGTACCCGTCTCCAATAAACTCAAGTGTTTTCCTTCCTTCAGGTGATTGAATCAGACCTGCTACTATCCAAAGTTGAATTAATTTTTCCTTCTTGATTATGTAATTTCTAGGAAAGATTGAGCAATAAGCAAAGCATGCTTTTAATTGTGATGGCAAATGATTGTAGCTCAACCTTAGGGCAGGTAGAATGTCATGTTCATGTTGATCCAGATCCCAAATATCCTGCACAAGAAGCCAATATCTTTCATCTCTTTTCAAGCGCAACAAGCCTCCTAGGGTCCTTGCAACTACAGGCACACCTCCACCCTTCTTCAATATTTCCTTACCAATTGGGAATAGGTTTGTATGCTTGCCTTCATCATGGCCAAAAGCTTGTTTCCTGAACAAAGTCCAGCAATCATCATTGGACAGACCTTCTAAATAATGAATGCGAGTAGTGCTCATTATTGATGCAACCTTTTTGCTCCTAGTTGTGACAATGATTCTACTCCCCTCCACACCACCTCTCAATGATGTACGTAGATTATCCCACTCACTGTCATCCTCGTTCCACACATCGTCTAACAGAAGCAACTATCTCTTCGTGATCAATAATTCTTGAAGCCGAAATTGTAGCGTATCCATTTGACTGAAACTACATTCAACCTTTTGAGCAGATTCAAGAATAGAGCTCAAGATTTTTTTCACATCAAAATCATCATTGATACATACCCACATCTTCAAATCAAAACGTCTAGTTACCCTTTCATCATTAAAAGCTAATTGAGCAAGAGTAGTTTTACCAATGCCACCTAAACCAACAATGGACACAACAAAAATATCACCCGGAGGCCTATCATTATTGTCAGCTGAAAGTAAAACATTTACTATCCTCTCTCTATCCTTTCCTCTCCCATAAACTTCTGATTCATTTATGCAAAACCTACTATGCCTTGTTCTTTTGTTTCTGCTGCTGCCGCTGCTACTACTACTAGGTCCTACATCTCATTCTCTCAAATGAAAACGCCTATCTTCTACCAACATTTCTAATGTTTCACTGATCTGTTTTATTCTAGGATACATGTCAATGCGATTCAAAAATTGTCCCAGTGAAGGGTTAAAAACCATGTACCTGTTGAACAAACCTATTACAGGTTCCAGATTGAAGGGCTTCTGATGAAAACTCATCAAGAAAATCCTCAACGTCATAAGCAACTTGTTTGAGCTCTGAACACCAAATCTTGAAAGCTCTACTAGTTAGCTGTTGCTCCTCTGCATCTTCAAGAACTGCTTTAATTGCTCGCAACTTATGGCAAAGCTTGGTCACCTCCCTTTGTAATCCGCATCTGTTGGCAATCTCCTCTAGCAATGGAGTGCTAAATTTGTCAAGAACTACTTGTAGAAGTGGAGATAAAATTATATCTGCCATGTTAAGGCAAAAGGAAGTTAGAACAAGAAAAAACAGAATTTGGGTATTAGGTAGTCACTAGTAAACTTAGAATGATCTATAAAAATTGAGAGCTATCATCCCATACACTCTTTGAAAAGTTTCATAGTTTAGCTTCCTTAGGAAAGTGCTCGGAAGAAAGAAGAAACACTTGAGTTACTAATATTATGGGTTGAGCATGAGATTAAAATATCCTAATTGAGCTAAATAATTGGACTAAAAATTTCTGAATCCGAATTGTACTATTAATTTTTTTACTTTATCCAAATCGAATTGTACAGGAAAAAAATTTTAGTACGATTTTGAATATTTATAAACATTCGGATTAAGAATTGAATCGAATAGTCCTGAACTATATTGAATTAAAATTTATTTATTTATATATTTATAATATATAAGTTATACAAATAAATTTAACATATAAATAATATAAATATTTTTTAACTACTTTTAAATAAATAATGCTAATATTATAATTAAAAAATAAATTCTTTTATTAAAAAATAATGAAATAAAAAAATTAACTAATATTTGTAAAAAAAAAAGAACTAACTAATATTCTCTTACAATTATTATTTAAATATCAAATTTTGTAAGCTATGTTCAATTTTAGTTGTCTAAGATATGTTCAATTTTAGTTGTGCAAAACTAAATTTAATTTTGGATTTATTAGTTATGTTAAACTTTGTTTGTTGGACATGAGTTATGAAATTATATTAAAGTATATATTTAATTGTTGTTGGTATATTTAATGAATTTTCATGTTTCATGGATGTTTACAAATTTAAGAAAATAGTGTATATTGCATAATTATCAGAATCTTCGTTCTGTATTAGATTAAACTGTACTGGATTGAAATATCCGATCTCTGAATTGTATTGGACTGAAATTTTGAAACAATATAAGATAGAGAGATTTTTAGTTTCGGTTCTGGTACCAATTTTTAATATTTTCAAATTCCTGATTTTCAATCCAATTTCGGAGATTTTCAAATCTCCAGATTGGACCGGACCATACTCAGTCCTAACATACATGCTTGACCAAGATAAGACTATAAAAGATTTAAGGGCTATTGGTGTAAAAAAAATTCAAACCTTTTCTATTTTTGTAGTTTTAGTTCACTTTTAAAATTTTGATAAAAAGGTTTAAATTAACAAATTAATTATAATTATTATTTAAAATTAATTTTGGTTAAAATTGAGTGTGAAGGATACATCAACTTAATATTTGTATAAAAGGCCAAACATTTTCAATTTACAAAAATTTTGACCTAAATTTATAATTTTGACACAACTATCTTAATTTTTTTAAAAATACATTATATTTTATTATTAAATATGTAATATTTAATAGCTAACAATAATACTTAAATTATCAATTATTTGATAATTTATAAAAAAATTTTAAAAAATACATTATACATTTAACACTAAAATACATCTAATTACTAAATTATTTAAAAAATAATATTTACATAATTAATAACTATATTAATACATATATTTAATTTTATTAACATTTACGTTATTAATCATGTGAAATATTTTATTTTTTAAATAATTATTAATAATTGTTGTATTTTAGTATTAAGTAGATAATGCAAATTTTTAATTAGATTAATGTATTTTAGTGTTAAATATATAGAAAAATTCTTATCTACACCTGGAGTATGACTCCACTTATACACCAAACCATAAATAAGAGACATTTAAGAAAGTGGGTCTTATTTTATTCCTCTAATATTATCCCCAATGTTAATTATGCCCCTATTTTTTTATAATTACATTATTAAATAAATAAATTATTTATAGACTATATATATTTAAATCATTGTACAACAAGTTCACCCTAGTGCACCTTAGATTTTAGATTTAAAAAAATTAAAAATTTTAAAAAATAAATATTAATTAACATTTAGGGCAATATTAGAAGAATAAAATAGGGCCCACTTTTTTTAATGCCTCTTATTTATTGGTTTGATGTATAAGTGGGGTATGATTCAGGTGTAGGTAAAGGGTAGAGATCCTGAGAAAATGAAATTGATGGAACCAGTAAGTATTGATCTAAGCTTAGAACGAGGGTAGCCTACGAGCGAAGAACATCCTGAGCATAGTGTCACGAACTTAGCCTTAAAGGCTAGCCAAGTCGCATAGCACTTAGTCACACTTGCAAGAGAAGTTGAACTAAGTAAGCCTAGATGTGAGTTAGAGTGGTTTTTAGGTGAGCAAAGTAGGCGGCAAGGATCTAGGACAAATGTGGAGTAGAGTTGAGACCACTTGAGTTTGCAAGTGTATAGAGCTTTATTAATTTTGTCATCAATCTTTACAATTGTGTGGGGTGACCTTTATATAGGTTCTCCACCTCCTTAACATGTGGCTACAATTAATTAGTCTAGATATTTTTGGAAGGCAGCACTCCTTGCTCCTATATGAAAACTTCTAGACAGCTCCTTGGAAAGGCTTGGCAGCACACAGCCTTAGTCATTCTCTACGAATTTCCAACACCTTCTAGAGTCTTCCCTTGCACACTTATTGGGCTAGGCATACAACAACCCATTCCTCCCATGCCTTGGGCACAAATATGCCCATGTGCACTACCATAAGCCTGCTTGACTTGCTAAAATTGGGCGGGCTGTAACACTTGTCATGGAGTCATTACCTTCTCCCCAAAAGATTAGTCTATTAAGGTGTGCAATGCACACACTTATAAACCCAAGACCTCCCCCATAACTTTCCAATGTGAGATTTGTGACATTCTACTCCACCCGATTGTGCAACGCCCTCGTTGCACCGGCTCCACACATATTGGAGGAGAGGAACCCACCCAAGTACCTAAGGACTAATCCGTTGCTCTGATACTCTGGCGGTCCGGGCCTACCTTGCCTTGATATCTCTCGTGAGGCCCCCACATTGGAAAGGAGTAAGGTCGGCTACGATACCATCTGTTACGGGGCCATTACCTTCTCCCCAAAAGACTAGCCTTAGTGCCTATACTTATAAGGCCAAGACCTTCCCCACAACTTTCTAATGTGGGATTTGTGACAATAGGCTCGTAAGAGGGAAATGTCGGCAAGTACGATGGTTTTAATGATGATCCCAAATATATATTGTATATTTTTTAAATTTTTATAAATTCTAAAAATAATTGATAATTTAATTTTATATATATATATTTAATGCTGAGCTCTAAAGTTATTAAGTCAAGAATTTGACAACTGTCTATCTTTATATTTGAGTATTCGCTCTAAAAGTTAATGTGTCAAATTATTAAAAATTCAAATTTTTTTATTAAAAATAAAAGATTTATCATATTTATTTAGTATTATTTTTTAACTAAAACACTATTATACATATCTCAATACTACTCAAATTCTAAAGATATTATATACTACATATTATTTTACCTTAAATCACTCAAATATTTTTTTCCAAACCATTAAAATTTTTATTTTAAAAAAATTTAAAAGTATGATAATATAATAATTATTTAGTATTATTTTTCAACTAAAATACTACTATATATTCTCTAATATTAATCTAATAATTTTAAAAACTAATCTTATTATAACTAAAAAATTATGGTAGCAAAAATTAAATTTATAACTAATCCTATTGTAATTAATCTTATATTTCAATATTCACTCCTAAAATTTTATGTGTAATATCATTAAATGTCAGAGTAAACCTCTATATGATTTATTATACTATTAATAGAAATTTATTATACTATTTATTTACAGTCGAATGCTCTATTTCACCCCTGAACTTTACCCTTTTAACTCATTACACTTCTCAACTTTCATTGTGACCAATACAACATCTAAAGTTCTATTTAGAACCTATTTAACACCTGCAATGACAAAAGTAAACGTGTGTTTTCACAACCTTAAGTGATGTGGAAAAAATATTGAGTTGGATAATGATTCATTTCTTTCTAATATTAAAAAAACCTAAGATATTGAGTTGGAGTCCAACTCATTCCTTTATAATACTAAAAAGTCTCTAAATTGAAAAAAAAAAAGTTAAAAAAATCTTCTTAATCCTTAATCCTAAATCTTCATGGCGTTTTTGTAGATCATGAAATCTTCGATTTGTCTCTGCACTGACGTCACCTATGACCATTCCAGCATCCAACACTAGCTCGATTCCTGCCACGACTCCTGTCCTGTCACCATGAAAGTCCTCTATGCCAAAGATTTATTCCTAATCTTACTCTTCACCGCCTCATCAACCTCTGAAACCAATCTGCCTTCTCTTGCCACTCCTTTACTACTACTTCTTCTTCTCTGGCGACCGACCATGTCTGAGAACCAATCTTCCTCCGGCCACCGCAAATAGCATTAAGATCGATAGTCTTAGTTGCTTCACCATCGAAGAACACAATAAGAAATAGGTTGAAACTCCTCTTTTTCTTTTTATATGGTCAATTATTTATTTGGATTTATTTTGATAATCATTCCTTCTACACCAGAGATGATCATTCCTTCTACACTAGAGATGTGGAGGCTTCTATTTTCTTGAAGAATAAGAGCATTTGTTTGACCAAGGTTGATGGGTTCTTTCTTGAACATGGTATGAAGAAGAAGGTGGTGCAGGTGGGTCTTTTTACATCGTTTGTAACTATAGATCAAAGTGTAACTGAAGTTGTCATTACTGAGAGGGAATCAGACCCTACTGAAGCAGTGACCTTCTCCTTCAAATTGAATGGAATTGGTCGTATGAACCTTGGACAAAATGCTAAAACGGAGAAAAAGATGGTGGTGTCATGTGATGATTTATTGGAACTTTATTAGTTGTATCAATACCTTACTCTTCATGTCTAACACATTAATTTATTAGCTATTAGAATATGATTCTTTCATTTTTCTTTTCTTTTGGGTCAAATTTTTTTTTTTGTACTCATTTTTGTGAGAAATCCAATCACATTGATATATATATTACACAAAGACTAACCATCAATTAAGATCGATTAAACGATCCTAAAATTGTTGTTCTTTTATCTATCGTTACAGATGAGGAAAATGTCTTTACTGAAGATGCTACTTTAAACATCAATCAATCCAAACAATCAGACACTCTGATCATTTCACTTGGCATCGACATTGCACTCATATGCAAAAATTGTCAAATGACATTAGACACACTATCAAGCAACACTGCTACAACTAAGCACTTATTTGTGCTTAGACACCAAATGATGGCTCCTGCTCAAAGCCGGATGAGCTTGGACACCAAATGATGGCTTTCGCTCAAAGCTGGATAAAATAACACTCAGGCAAATCCTACTCTACAACATATCCTTATTCATGAAAGTTTCAGAAAATATTTAACGAGGGAAATTCAAGGAATGAGCCAAGTATCCACTACATAGCCATGTAAGTCAAAGCATAATTCTAAGACAACCTAGCCAGTATCACACAATATCCTCTATTCTAGAAATTGTGCAACCTTGGTCTTTCACTTGAACTACCAAGCTCATCTCATAACTCATATTGGGCAAACCCAACCTTGGTCCTTCAAAGCCCACATTCCATCAGTTCTCAGTGCTCACTAAATTACTATTCCACATTACTAAGCTTAGACTAAAAGAGCTCAAACTTACTACCAAGTGTTGCTCTCAAAACTCGCAAGCGCACTAGTCGTGATTGTAGCACATAAGATATCGTTCCCACGAAGACTATATATTGACTACTAATTATTTTTACCTATAACTTAGCTAGCAAACCAATTAAAGAATTTGAGTAATTATAAAATCTAAATAACAACTTAAATAAACTAAATTGAAATTAGATATTTAATGCTTAGAATCTAGGTTTAGTTTCACTATTCCATTCTAATCTTGAACACATTATAAAATAAATAATCTTTTGAATTCAGTTAAGGGTAATTGCTCTAAATTACCTAAAGACTCTCT
>CATIWM010345573.1:0-22769 GCA_949671775.1 Mallotus repandus | reverse complement strand
CTATCCAACTATTAATTCTATTTTTAACTTGTTTAAGAATCAAATATTAAGTGAATTATAATTACTAAATTTTAATAGCCAAAATGAAACTAAAAAAAATCAATTAATTTAAATTTTAACAAGCGATAATGAGAATAATGTTAGAGATTGTATTACTATATTCTAATTAAGCCAATCACAAGACCTTAATCTTTCTTGCTATTGCAATTCTTGGGGTTCAATGATAGTAATTATCTTTCTCAAGTAAAAATTACCTAATTTACTTCTATCAATTTAAAAGGTTTTAACTAATTCTCATTAAATTAAAAACCTAATCAAGTTTAGTAAATAAATCATGAAGCACATCCAATTGAAATTAAAATAATTTAAGCTATGTTAAGACTTAAATCAATTAATCAAGCATTCATACTCCTTTTAATATTAATATTTCTCAATAATTAACCTTAATTAAAAATTAATTATGAATGGCCAAATCATAAAAAATTAAGCTTAACGAATGCTTAGTACAATTTAAAAGAAAAACTAATAACTAAATCGACTTAAATTAAAAAAATTTCAACAATCCTCAACATAAATAAATTTAGCTAAACATAATATTCATCATGCTCTCAAATTAAAAAATAAAATACATTAAGAACTTAGAAAAGTAAAGAAGAGAGAAAGAAAAACTCATTTTAATGCAACTCTTTTCCAGCAATTCTTCTTGCCTTCACCCTTCTCCATTCTCTACTTCTTCCTTTTCTTTATTTATTTATTTTTTCACATTGTATGAACCATGAAAACATAACTAACTCTTCTTTTATTACATGCACAGACAACACTATACTACACACACAAATAAATCACTCACTCTTTTATTTTTCTCCATTCACCCCTGAAGCCCATGCAATGTCCTCTATTTATAGTGAAAGTTTGTCACTTGCTTATGATATTTGCGAAGTCGGTTCATCACCTACTTTTGACATTTGGCCACTTGATTTTGAATTTGTCAACCAAGTTGGTCACCTACTTTTGACATTTGCAGAGAAATGAATACACTTGGCAACTTTTCCATTCTTTTATGACTTAGTTGCTCGCATAATGCAGCGTTCACTTGGAACCAAAATTTGTAAGTTGCTCCACCACCATAATCATGTCTATCCACCATCATCATCTGAAAAGTTTAATTCAATATTTCACATAAAATTCATTATTTTAAAAGAAAGCCCAACACATTACTAAGTCCTATAGAAATAACTAGATTCTAATAAGAACTATAAAAATAAACACCAATAACATGCATAAACTAACCTTAAAAACTACTACACTTAACATCTAATCAAATACCCCCACACTTAACTTATTGCTTATCCTTAAGCAAATTGAAAACAATATGTAACAACAATGCAAACTCGACACATTAATCAATTTTATCTTGACCAATTAACAAAATCCCCACTTAATATAAGATTTAAATTAAAAAAAAAAGAGAATAAGCAACTCATGATCAAGAACATATATAAAGATTACCAAGTGGATAGCAAACTCTCCCGTTAAATATACAAATGTACACAAAGCAAGATTCACAAAGAAGAAAAGCAAGTCAGACAGCGTTTTTTACTAGAATTACCTTTAACAAGACACAAAGAAGATTTAATTTTTTTATAAATTTGCTTGTGGACATTCCAATCGTCAGAATTCCCCTGCCCTTCCCGCACTACTCAGCGTGGAACCCTCTGAAAGGTCCTTTTTGGATACTTATACTCTTTGAAGAGCATTAAAGTAAAGGAGCATCTATAAATTTGAATAAGAATTTTTAGCTCCATTCCAAAACAAAATTTTATTTTTATTTTTTATTTTTTTATTATTTTTTAAAAAATTAAGTGTCAATTTTGAGCAATTCCAGTAACTCAAGCTATCTAGCCCGCTATTTCTCTGATTCCTCTTAAATTAGGCACATTTACACATTCAAAAAGAGAGTATGCATTAGATTCATTGAAGTGTAAAAATATGTCCTTAACCACAGATTGCTCATAATGCTTTAAAAACTTAAATCAAATATTACATGAAGATTAAATTAATTAATCAAGAAAACTATACCAATGTGCCGAGCTCACGAGATTGATAAGTTGCAAGCATCAAAGTTATGGGAAAATTGATCATATTCCTACCCTATGCATAAATAAAACAAAACACATCAAGAGCAAAATAAAACACATGAATTTTCAATGACTCAAGATGCCATGCCTATGCAAAATGCAACAAAATGCACCCCCACACTTAAATTTCACATTGCCCTCAATGTGACACATAAAAACAAATAAACACTAAAAAAATTAAAGAAATAAAAAAACAAAGAAAGTGAAAAACTCCACTAAAATGGTGATTTTGGTGAAGAATGAGGTGTTGGCGAAGTCACTTCACCAAATTTATATTTGAATTTGCACTTTAATTCACCACTATACTTGCAAGAAATCCAAAACACCAATTTATTAAATTTTTATTCGTGCTTAAAACAATACAATAGAAGAGGCACTATGCCCACCCAGTCCACAAGAACAGTATTGCTAGATGCCACACAACAACCGTGAGCCGTTCCCTCGATCCTAGGGATACGCTCCTTATCAAAGAGAGAAGAACTCGATCTTTTTCAGTAATATCGTCGACGTTGTATATAAGTTATCATAACTCATGTTATTCACAACTTCTCACTAGCAAAATTTGTACATTCTTATACATAAATAGGAAAATGTAAAAGCTTAGAAGCATACCGGATCAGAGGATGCTACCCTGGAAGTAGAATGACCCTGAGATGCTTGTGATGTCCCACCTCTCGAATTGGAGGGTGGTGTAGGATCCGTCTAAAGAGGTGGAACTGGAGGGACATAGACACTTGCTATAACATTTATCAATTGTGGGAGCAATGTACATAAATAACAGGGGGAGTAACAGGGATTATCCTCGTGTACGGTCCATCCCACCAGTGATGGAATCGCTTACCTAAGTACCATACCTTATCAATAATGCCAGGCAATAAGACTCTCCTCTGTGTCAGTCGCCAAGCTAATGCCATCTCAGCCAACTAGTCTTCTCTCTCTAACCTATAAGCAAAAGATTACCAAATAATTAGAAAACTGAGATAAAAAATCGTTATACCTGGCTATGGGCCAATCTACTCAAGAAATCTCTTGGCTTTGTAGGGCTCTCAATTAAATCAAAAGTCTTATGAATCTACTGGAGAAAACATGGAAAACCTCTTTCAAAGAAATGATCAACGGTAGGATGAGGGAGCACACAAAACTTATAAGCCCAAATCTATCAAAAAGAGAAGTGAGAACATCCGAAATTATTAAAATGATCAATAAGGGCAAAAGATCACACTCACATCTAGCACGAATAAGTATCTGTATCCGTGAGCCTCCTCTGCAAGCAGCATCAAAGCCCAAATACGTATGGGAAAAAGCAATTATACCCCAACTATATTTTGACAAGTCTCTCAAGTTCTTTATAATGGGTAACAACCGTAGATAACCAGTGCCCGAAGCATTCAGAAAAATAACGGCAATAAGTAGGCAAAACAGGAAACATCATGCTAGCTGCTCTGAACTAGCACGACCAGCATCATGTCTTGATCTAACCTTATCCACTAGTCCTGTATACTAAATTAAGTCCTTCAGGTCCTTCAACCACACATTCCTTACCACTACATAGCTATACACCTCATTACTTGAAGGGATAGGCTCCTTAGAGAAACTCAGCCCAGTAATGGCAGCAAAATCTAATAGAGTAATAGTCATCTCTCCAAAAGGCAAATGAAACATATGGATAGTGTCCATCCATCGCTCAACAAGAGAATACATCGCAACTTGGCTCAATGTATAAGAACTATAAGTGAGGGCAGAAATGATGCCACCAAAACCTTTCCCAGCAACCATATCCTTCACACATGGTGGAATACCTTGGTAGTACAAGCTAACCTTATTAAAGTTACTAGGCAGCTAAATGATATGCCCATGAGACTGTGACTGAAAAGTAAATCATTTAAAGCACTTATTAGTCAATAAAATAGCTCTTTTTATTATTCTTGCTGGAACAAAACCAAAATAAAAAATAAAGCAGCGGGAGAACGATCATAATAAATACTACATAAAAAGTATAGACAGTAAGCAGACAGCTAAAGCTACACATGCTGTAGAATGAAAAGCATACAGCAAGAGCTAAACTACAGTAAGAGCTAATCTACAGTAATAGTTAAACTACAGTAAGAGCTAATCTATAGCAAGAGCTAAACTAAAGCAAAAGCTTCACAAATAGCAAGAGCTAAACTATATCAAGAGCTAAACCACAGCAAGAGCTACACTACAACAAGAGCCAATCTATGACAAAAAATAAACTGCAGTAAGAGCTAAACCACAGAAAAGCTTCATAAATAGCAAACTACAACAAGAGCTAAACTACATCAAAAGCTTCACAAACAGTAAGAGCAAAACTACAACAAAAAACTTCACAAGGATGAAACATCAACAAACCTGGTGATGATGAATAGTCCAAGCATGGGTCTTCAAACTATGGACAAGAGGAATCAGACCTCCTAGAGAAATTTTAGGTGAACCAAGATCACCCTGAGAGCTAGATGGATGAGGAAAAGCTCCACCACTAGTCCCAACAATCTCTGCAACTCTAATAGTTGCAGAAGTCCTTGTACCAGTATGCGTAAACTCCACATCACCCATCTCCAAAAAAATTTCATCGAAAGAGAAAGTAGTGTTGTCCATACCATCAAAGTCATCAGGAATAGGAGGAAAATCCAAAAACGTGTCTAGAAGCCCTAAAAACCTCTGAAAGTGACCCCGAAATAGTGCTCGTAATCCTGAGAAGTAGCGCGTGAGCAAATTTATAATGCGTGCCACACCTGAACACACTTCTCACGTGTGAAAATGGAAGCCCATTTTAACAAAATGTACATTTGAAACGTGTCCGGGAGGTCCGAAAACCTTTTGAAGCAACATTGGAATAACACTCACATGCCTCAAAATCAGCGCGTGAGCACGTTAATTGTGCATGATCATGCACCTGAGCAGGTGATCACACGCCCAAAATGTATGATCACATGGAAGACACGTGATCACGTGCCCCTAAGGCGTGATCACGGGCCCCTAAAGTGTGATCATGTGTCCCAATGCATGATCATGCATATTTACATAATTTTTCCTTATAAATAGGGGTCTCTATCTGACATTTGAGGGGGCTATAGCCAAAAAAGCAGACGCACACACTAAAATTCTGTCAAATTAAAGACTTAGGAGTCCTAATTCATATACTTTTACCTCACCTACTATGTTTTTTGTAGGATTTTTGAGACGATCTTGAACCAAACCCACCTACATTTTTGTCAAAGCATGCTTAAAAAGTATACTAATTTACATTCTACATGTTGATTTCAACCTCTCAACGAGGGTAGTTTAAAAATCCTGTGAAGCTAAAGCTTCAAAAAACCCAAAAATAAGCTCAATCGAATCTGAGAAATAAATAATCACTTTTTCACATTTATTTCATTGTGTTGCATTTCACTTTTATTGCTGCCATCAGTTGAGAAATTGTTGTGATTATGTGGTGAGACTGGTAATTGGCATGCTGATTGAACAATCTATGCTTTATTTTTGCTTATAATAAATTGTCATTTTTGCATCAAAATGCATTCAATAATGTGAAAGTTCACATTTCCAAGCTACAGCCACCATTTCATGGTGCAATGATGCAATCATACATCTTTCGTTACTTCTCTACTATTTAGAAATATTTTATAATAATTCTTGCAAATGCACATAATTATGCCTATATATTTTGATTAAGTGAGTATTCCCTACTTACTTGTTTTTCGAGTGGATGAATGGATTGAATCGCACATAGCCATGCTAACCTCTGTTTTGCAGGTATATTAGGACTAGATTTACATTTCCACACTCTTTTTTCCCTTTTCGAATGTATTTACTAGGAAAGTCCTGTAAATAATCATACTTACTCTCCTTTATTTTTCATTATTATCAATGTGCTTATGTGAATGTGCATATATCAACTGCCATTACCAAAACTAGGGTGTTGTAGTAGCCATATATTGAGTATTATAATGAGAAATAGTTAGTAGATTCTTACATGCCTTGGAAATAATTTAAAAAAAAAGCGAGATGGAGCGTAAAACACACTCACTCAATAAAATTTCTTAGAGCTTACTTTGAAGTGTATTATATTTGCATAAGTTATATCTACTCTAATGCTCTAACAAGAGTATGAGTATCCAAAGGATCCTTTAAAGGTATCCACATTGAGTAATATGAGAACAGTGGGGGATCACTGTAATTGGGAAATCTTTATAAGAAATTAAATAATAACATAAAAAGGAACCTTGCATGTTAAGAATGTGGCTAGCTGGAAACTAGAATGATCTTTCCTTACTTTCATTTTTCTCCAAAATCAATAGTTTGTTTTCATGAATTCAATAAGAAAAGTTTGCTTTCCACACGATAACTTTTATATCATTGACCTCAGTTTATTGTTTTAGTTTATGAATTATTAAGTTTTGTATTAATGGGAGATTAAAGTGTTTAGTCAAGCCAAAACTAGCTAATGAGTTTGATTTATTGAATGAATAAGGTGTTTTTATATTTTGCTTGAGGACAAGCAAAGGCTCAAGTATGATGAAATATTGATGAGTGCCTGAAATGATGGATTTTAACCACTATAAAGTTGCACTTCATTATTATAATTATAGGTTTTTATCATTTAAAAGCATGATTTAAGGTTATCTGTAATGGGGGGCTAAAATATTAGTCATTTTTTCATTTTATGCATTTTTGGTTTACAATTATACTTGTTACATTGCTTTTGTATTGATTTTGTAGGTTCTATATTGCTTGGAACTCATTTGGGAATGAAGCAATGGGGACTTAAAGCTAGGAGCTAATTTAGCTAAAGAAATGGCAAAGAATCAAAGAAATGAGGAGAGGGGCTGATTCGACCTCTAAGATTTGGTTAAGCTTTTGACATCCTTAGAGTCTTACAATGCAAAAGAGGTCTTCTAAACAATTATACATCTTAATCTTTCTAAATTAAGCTTGAACATCAAAATACGAGTTCATTTAGGTTTCTAAATCTTGAGTCGAAGTCAGCACATATGTAGCTTTTATTTCAGGTTGCACATCTCTTAATATTTTGGCCAGATCTTGAGCTACAGAGGTTCAATTGAGGTGATTCAAAGTGCTATAGAAATCCTATATAAATATCTATAACTTTAATTAAGGAATATTTAGTTGATTTTATCATATTAAAGGGCTAAAATGTCAGGTCACACGGTTGTGCGCCTAAGTGTGCACGACCATGTGCCTTGTAACCAACTTTGGAAATTCAAAAATTATGTTACTGATTTGAAAGAATTGATGATTTTTAAAAGGTAACTACTTAAAGAGGCTGGAGGCTAGGGTTTTATAAGAGGGAGCCACCAGAGAAATAAAGGGAGATACTCTTTGTTTTAGCTTTTACATCGTTTTCCTAAGAATCAAACTAGAATTCTCTTATTCTTTTCATTTGATTAGAGTAGGTTATTTGAAGACTGAAGAGAAAAGGATTCCACTCCAAGGGGTTTTCTCATTCTGTTATTTTGTTATTTCAATTTAAATTTCATAATAATGGAATTTCTTTCTCCTCATTCATCATCTTCTATTCTTCTTAATATGTGTGGTTAGATTTTCTGGTTAGGGTTCTTGAATCAATTCAGCCATGTGATCAATATGATTTACTCTAAGTTAATAAACATAGTTCATTGGTTATTGCTTTGCTTAATATCTTCAATGGATTAGCCACCCTTTGTTTGAATCTAGACAATGAGACTTGATTGAGAGATAGGTTTCATTAAGAAAAGAAGCAAATAACCTATTAATTGTATATTTAATAGTGTTAAATAATGTTAATAATGTGAAAGAGTTGAGCTTTTAACCGAGTTCTAATACACTTAGTAAGTGAGAGCTATATATCTAGGTGTTAGTTTACTTGGTCAATCATAGGTTTGTTTGAGAGGAAGATCTGTGATTCTTAAGATTGCTTGCATAATGAGCTATGGTCTGAATTAACTTAGAGATTAATCACATCTTTAAAAGGTTGAATTAAGTTCAAGAATGCTATCATTTTATTGGATTATGATTTTTACATTAGCTTTTCATTGTTTAGTTTACTTTATTTCAAAAATCATTTTTTGGTGTCTAAATGAAGCGGGTAGAATTGTATTTATATAACCCTAGTCTCTAAGGACTTAGTATAGAGCAAGTAGGGTGTCAATCCACAGGGAATTGATGTAAATATTATATTAACCGAGTAGATAATGAGATGGATAGGCAAAATAAAAATTTTCATATCGCACCATATAGTTAATTTTGTTAGGGTATTCACCAACTCATCTTAGGTATTGGCGTTTAGATAAAAATACAAGAAAAATCTATGTGGCTCGCCATGTTAATTTTGATGAAAAAAGTTTTCCAGTCAAACACCTTTCTCAAAGAAATTGAAATTTGGATGACTTGCCAGTCAACTTGCCATTGTATCCATGGTTATAACTTAATCATTCATTGCCTATGGGACACTACCTCTCACCTTTTCTAGGTATTTTATCTTTACTCAACTTTCTTAGCTCAACTACACCTTCTCCTTCTCTCACAGTCCACTCTCCCTCAAATTCTAAAACAACATCTGAAATCTCTACATCATTTGATACACTGAAAAACAATACCCAACCATCCATATCTTCAACTCCATCAACAACTGACGTCTACAATCCTAATGGCATTCAGTTGTTTGTGGATCTGCATTCATCTCAACAAATCGAGCCAACCAACCCTCACCCTCAACAACCCGATAAGACAAATCTATAACCTGCCCAAAATCGAACTCATCACATGCAACTTAGGCCCTCCACACTACAATATAAACCTACTATTCACCTAACATGTCTTTCTGCACCCTCCTCCTTGATAAGTATCGAACCATCTTCTTTTACCAAAGCCAAAGATATTTTAGAATGGCAACAAGCAATGGAGGTTGAGATGGCAGCTCTTATTAAGAATAATAAATTGATTTTGGTTCCTCCACTCTGTGAGAAGAATGTTGTTGGCAACCATTGGGTGTACAAAATAAAAATGAAAACATGTCAATGGCCAAATTGAATGTTATAAAGGAAGGATGGTAGCTCGCGATTACACACAATAGTGTGGTTTGGATTATAGTGAAATTTTCAGTCCTGTTGTCAAGCCAATTACCATTCATACCGCCCTCTCCATTGCTATTTAAAATGGTTAGAACATAAGGCAATTGGACGTCAGCAATGCATTTTTGAATGGTGATTCAATTGAAGATGTTTATATGGTTCAACAATAGGGTTTTGTTGATAACGATATCCATATTATGTTTGTAAGCTGCAAAAATCTCTCTATGGCCTCAAATAGGTGCCTCATTCTTGGTTTCATAAACTAAGTAATTTCTTATTTTCCATTAGATTCTATGGTTCCAATACTGATTCATCCTTGTTCATTTATCATCATGATCAATTCACATGCTTTTTATTGGTCTATGTTGATGATGTTCTAATTGCAGGCAATGACTCTAAAGCTGTTACCGAATCTATTAAAAAATTATCTTTGGCCTTTTCACTTCAAGATCTTGGCAATATCCATTATTTTCTTGGAATTCAGGTAGCTTTCAAGAATAATGGCTTACTTGTATATTAGTCCTCTTATATTGCCAAAATTCTTAAATTATTAAGAATGTCAACTTGCAAGTCGAGCTCAACTCTTATGGTTGTTAGTCCACCATTGAAAAAGGAAGGCACTCTCTTTCTTGCTAACACCTCCTTGTTATATACAAAAATTTGTGCCAAACTTCAATATTTGACAATCACCAGATCGGATCTCTCTTTTTCAATGAATAGGCTTTGCTAATATATGCATCATCCAACACTTGATCATTTCCAAGCAATAAAGAGAGTCTTGCGGTTTCTTCAAGGGACAATGAATGATGGTTTATTCATCAATTGCAACTCTCTAACTCATTTGGTTGTATTTTTGGACACTTACTAGGTTGGTTGCCCTGATGATTAAAAGTCTATAGGTGGCTATCTGATTTACTTAAGTTTAAACTTGATCATATAGGCCTTTCGCAAGCAACAAACATTGTCCGCTCTAGCACTGAATCAGAATTCAAGGTGGTCACTGTTGTTAGTGTGCAGTTAAAATTGATAACTTCCTTGCTGTCTTAACTACATGTCAAGCTCTCCGCTCTACCACATGTATGGTGTGATAATATTAGTGCGGCTTTCCTCTCCACTAACCCAGTATTCCATGCTTGTACTGGACATATTGAGGTTAACTATAATTTTCTGTGCTAAAGGGTATTAAACAAGCAACTCACTGTTTCTCCTTTGTTGTCCAAAGATTAACTCACCGATATTATGACTAAGCCTCTTACTCGACCTTTTTCCAACATTTTCAAATCAAGATTTAGCTACTTGCACATTCACCTTCAGTTTGTGGGGGCATGTTAGAGACATTATTATAGTTATTGATTTAGTAGTCTAACTATACAAGACTTATCTATTTGTGGTATCTCCATCACTTAGTTATACTCTTGTTCATTATATACTATTGTAATTCATTATTCTAAGTGTTAATACATATCAGTTATAATTCTCAAATGCTGCTCTTGACTTTCAATATCAGGTTCATTGGTTTTGGTAAGGAGAAGAGTGGAAGGACTTGAAGTGAGATTAGCATAATGTCATGTTTTGGCATAGGTGGAGGGACGTAAAGTCATGGCATGACTACGGGTGGTATGGTCATTGGGTTATGGTTGTGAGGTGTTAATGTTGGTGGTAGATAATGGTAAATCAACAAAAGGTTAAAGACCATCAGGATAAAACAATTTGGTGATTATGTTTGGAAAGGATAGTGTTTAGAGATGACGATGTAGTGGAAAGAGAAGGAGAGTGAGCTATAGATGAGGATGAAGAATCAGAAGATAATGATAAAGAAGAGTTATTAGAAAAAATATGAGGATAATAAGAGACAGACTTGATAAGGAGTCTATGGAAGGAGTGAATTGAGTCTAGGGTAGTTGAAGCTACAACCAAGGAATTGCATTGTTGATAGAGTTCGAATGAGTTTGAGAATGTGGAGTAGGCGATGACGTGATTCTAAAAGGCAAATTTCACATGTTTGGCCATATAAATTTTTTTATTTTCTTTATCATAACACCTATAACCATGATAATGAGGTGAGTAACCTAACAAATACATTAGTGGGTTCGAAAGGAAAATTTGCATTGATTAAATGGTCTTAAGAGTGGGTGTGTGTTGTAGATGATGGAATAATAGAAGGTAATTGAATTGTTTGGGACGAAGGGTTTGTGTGAGAAGAAGATGAAGAGACTATGTTATAAGAGTTGGTGGCCATGATGTTGGCTATGGTATCAGCTCTGATACCAAGTTGAGAATCGAGTATTTGAGAGAAATAATGTTGTATTGTATATTGCTTATTCTGTAATGTGAATACATATAAGATACAAGGACAAGAGTCTTAGCTAAGAAATAAAACTAATGATTACAAACATAACAAATATGTGTTGCATAAAATACATCTAATAATCATGACAACAGTCATGAAAACAGAGCAACCATTTCATACAAGAAACATTAAAATCCTTTGAACAATATTTTCAAAAACTGATTTTTGATAAATATAGGGCCCTCAAAGATTATTGGAGCCCTGATACCATAATGTAAAATTAGAAAGAAAGGATTCTTAGCTTTCAAAAGAAAACATATGGCATTAATATAAACATGATAGAGACAAAAATAAAGTAGATGAGAGATTAAAGGAGCTACTACTGCATATTCATGAATTGTAGAAATTCAAAGTTTATGCTATTTACAAGAACAAAAGCATTTTTTTCTTTTCTTAATTCTCTTAACTCTTACCTCACACACACTACATACATTAAAACCATAATTTTCATATTAAATTGTGGTCTCCTTTCCAATAACAAATATTCACCTAATATCATTTCAAGCCATTCTTCCTTTCCTTGAAACAAGGACATCCATTATGTTCTGGCTTAATTATGTTTCAACTAAGGTGGAGCTTTTCTATTGGTTTGCTATTCTAAATTGCTAGCCAACAAGGGATCGATTGCTTCAGCTAAGTATCTGTCTTATGTCCTACAATTTTCATTTTTTTTGTCGAAGCCTTAGAGAATCAATGGACCATCTCTTTCTTCATTGTCATTTCTTTTGGAGCATTTTGTCTTTCTTGTTGCATTGGTGGGTGTGTCTACTGTTATGCCTAATCAGTTTCTATTATTTTATCAATAATGAACTGGTCTTACGTTTGGTAAATTCCAGCACCAATTTTTGACTGCTCTGTTCTTCACCATCAACTGGTCTCTTTGGCTTCAACGCAATGATCTGGTACTCTCTCTTCGCTTTAGTTCAAAAAACTCATCTTCATGCATTTTTCTTCTTGGATGAAGGCTAGTTTTCCAGTATTTCCCAATTTGGGATTTAATCTTCTTATTAGCTCCTAGGGTATTAGATGTTGGTTTAATTTGTAATCTTTCTCTCTTGTTTTTGCCTTTAGTTCTAGGGAGGGGTTTTGTCATCACTATGATTCTCCAAGTGGTTTTTCCCCTCATTTTTTCAATAATTATTAATAAAATTATCTATTTATCAAAAAACAACATCCATTTTATTTCAACAAAAACACAAAATATCTTGCAAAATATCATATTTCCAATAGAAACTAATGGACCAATGCCATTGAAAATATTTTTCATGTCATAATCCTCAAAATTAGCCCAACATAGAGATGACAAAACAACTATTATAGGGGGCAGTTTAAATCCTTTGCACCCTGTAAGCAACCGTGTTGGGAGATGTGATTGATTTGGGGTTTTCCGAGGGATATGGAAAGTTTGTTGAATATGACATCCATTCCATTTATAGGACAACAACAAATGATTGGTCTCGGGGGGATACGAGATGCTTTGTGTTTGGAGTCACCACCTGGTTTTTAGAAAACTAGGAAAAGATGAAAGGGACGACGTTGGGTCACTTAGCGAGTATCGTCCCCAGCAGAGATTCTGAGCCTGGAAGATCTTATACTTTTTTACTATTTCTCATTTTTATACTCAATATGTGATTACCATAGCACCCTAGTTTTAGTAATGACAGTTAATATATTTGCATTCACAAATGCATGTTTGATAATAACATAAAGTAACAAAAATTAAGTACAAGTATTTATAAGGCTTTCCTAGTAAATAGATTCGAAAAAGGAAAAGAAGATTACAAAAATGTAAATTTAACAAATACTTGTAATACAGAGGTTAACACAACTATGTGCAGTTCCATCTATTCATCCACTTGGATAGCAGATAAGCATAACAAAGATGATTGATGCATCATGAATGATTAAACATATGCACATAGTTCATGCTCTTGCAAGAATTATTATAAAGCATTTCTAATTGATAAGATAAATAGTAAATAATGATGATTACATTATTGGACCGCGATATCGAAGCTTTAGCTTAGATAAGCCAGTTTTCATGTTTATTGAATGCATATTGATGCAAAATGACAGTTAATTATGAGCAAACAAAGCAGAGATTATTCAATAGGCTTGTTGCCAATCTTATGACATAATCACAACCATTTCTCAACTCCTGGCAGCATTAAAGTAAAATGCAAAACAGTAAAATAAAATACACCAAGTCACCTACTTGCCTTGATTTGGATACTTGCAAGTTTCCTCTCTAAAGACCCTTACAAGTCTTGCACTAACTCAATCTCTTGCAAGTATATTTTGGGTTTATTTTATGTATATGTTGTTTCTCTCTTTTGTGTCTCTACATAAAACTCTCTAATTATCTAACCTTAAGAACATTTCAAAGGTTACATATTTATAGGTAGAGAAAGCTAACACTCATGACATAATCTCTTACATCACATGTATATGATTTATCATGATAAGTATACAACCCATCATAATTATTATACTTATCTAGTGCACCAAGAATTATATAGAGAATTAATACATCTCATATATATGTATACATACATTCTCTACACTTAATCATGTCGCCTAATCCTTATCTTTGGCTTATTCAAATTTATACACACAAGAGATAATGTGTGCCTAACATGACAAGCCTAATAAGCCAAGCTTAATGTTTATCATGTCCATAGTCAACATTAAACACATAAACGATAATGCATGCTTAACATGGCAAAATTTGACCATGTCATGTTCAAATTGATTTGGGCTTAGGAATTGGCCCAACACTTGGCCCAAGCCCAATCCATTTGACAAATGGGCTTGGATTAGGTTCATGGGCTTTCTCAATATCTTGGATTAATCTTTGGTCCAAAACTCTTTTGGGCCTAGGCCCAAACGACTTGGGCCATTAATCCAAGTCCAATAAAAAATAACATAAATTATTAATTTAATACTTTAATTAATATCTCATACTAATTAAGTATAAATTAATAATTAAACCCTTAACGGAATTAGATTTCATGATATGCTAGAATCATTGCTTAAAGCATAAATCCAGTTCCATTAATCTTAATTAATTGATCAAACTCATTAATACTTAGATTAATATTAATGGTGATTTGGTAAATCTCTTTTAGGTGTGACTTACTAGGTTCATGTCAAATTTGCAATGAGAAGATAATATCAACACTTGATATTATTTAAAACTCCTTTCAAGTCTAAATGTGAAATGCAGATTTAGTTCTCATAAGTTGTGAGTGACCCCTAGCATCGATATCATAACTACCCAATTAGAAATGAATGCAAGTATTGATTCACATGAACCTTTTGGTCATAATTACCATGCACTAAAATCCCTACATTAGAAGATCCCGATGGAGCCTAGAGTCAAGGTTTAGTCAAACTCTAATAGCTATATCATATGACCTCATCTCAAGTTAAATTCTTGAAAAAATGTAACAAATACTAGAAACATTTTCTAGCACTGAAACGCTTTCATACTGTGTCATGTTTGTCCTGGCTAAGAACTTATTCATCAGGAACAAACTTAGATAGCATAGGATCTTATCCTGGTTCACTCCAGGCAATGAATCCCATCTTGGTCGAACACTTATTCCTACATTTAAGTGACTAAGGCCACCACACGCCATATACCCATGTGTGATTAACACAGGTATGCAAGCAGTAATAAATCCTAGCCATTTAAATGTGGATGACTATGTCACCTCAGGTCAAAGGACTATTTGTACCATTATGACCTAGATTGTGATCGTTGGCTATAAGTGAATATCCTCACGATCACAAATCTAAAATCATGTTCGATCCACCCATCATATGAACATCCACATGTCTATTCTAATAGCTAATATCAACTTGCATGAGACTCACTACCTCCCACTATTAGTATCACATACTAATTAAGGAAAATAGATAGTAGTGATAATGAAATATTAATTTATTGACTATGAACAATATGTACTAAATGAATCTGTAGCTCATATTATCAACTCTTGATAATAGATTCATTTAACATTAAGCTAATGGGTTAATATTCAATTAAATAAACAGTTTAGATAAAAGATTATTCTTTACTACCATTTAGGATTTTTTCAATGTCTAAATATGTGATTGACTTCTAGGGCATATCATTTATACTAATAATCTCCCAGTTGTACTAGAGCCAATCACTACAGTATCATAGATCCTTCTTCTCAAGATGTTGACCTAACTGTAGTTGCATTATCGCTTTAGTGAGTGGATCAGCCATATTGTTGATTGAAGCTACCTTTTGTATGAGCACATTGCTCTTTCCAATAAGTTTTTTGATAATATGAAAATGCCTTTCTATGTGTTTGGCTTTCTAGTGAGACCTCGGTTCCTTTGCCAAAGCAATGGCTCCATTGCTGTTACAATAGAGAGGAATCAGGGACTCAATGGAAGGAACAATTCCAAGTTTGGTAATGAACTTCTTAATCCAAACAGTTTATTTAGCAGCATTTAATGCGGCTTATATACTCAGCCTTTGTAGCGGAATTAGCAGTGATATTTTGTCTAGAACTCTTCTAGGTCACTACACTTCCATTACAAATAAGTACAAACCCAAAGACAGACTTTCTATCATCCATATTTGACTAAAAAGTCAGAATCTATAAAACCATTTATCTTTAGATCAGCTCCCCTATAAGTTAAGACCAAATCTTTAGTCCTTCTCAAGTACTTAAAAATCATCTTAACAGCTATCCAATGTTCAAAATCTAGATTGGATTGAAACCTGTTAGTCACACTAACAGCATAGGCAATGTCAGGCTTAGTACACAACATAGTGTACATCAAGCTTTCTATAGACGAAGCATAAGGAGCTTTGGGCATTTCTCAATTTCCTTGGGTGTTTTAGGTGACATACCCTTGGATAAATGGATACCGTGCCTAAATGGTAACAATCCTCTTTGGAATGAAGCATGTTGAAAGTCTTTCAACATCTTTTCCAGGTAAAAACTTTAGGATGAACCTATTATTCTCTTCGATTTATCTCTATACACTCGAATATTGAGAATATAGGTTGCCTCCCCTAAGTCTTTTATTGAGAAGGTTTTAGATAGCTATAGTTTCACCGAAATCATTATACCAATATCATTTCCAACTAATAGAATATCATCCATATATAAGACTAGGAAAGTTAGTTAACTCTCACTAACCTTCTTGTAAAAACATGGCTTATCATCATTCTTGATGAATCCATAAGAACGAATATGTTCATTAAAATGATGATTCCAACTGCTTGAAGCTTGCTCTAGACCATATACTTGACCCCTTGCCCTTAGCAAAACTCTTTCGCTATAAACCTAGCATTAAAGGTCTCAACCTTTTGGTGCACCAATCTTTCTCTTAATGATCCATTTCCACCTAATGGGTACATTACCCTCAGGAGGATCAATAAGTGTCTAGACTTGATTTGCATACGTGGAATCCATTTTGATTCTCATAGCCTCCAGCCATCTCAAATAATCTTTATCACATAAAGCTTCTTCATATATAGTAGAATCATCAACATGAATGCTTTCTTGATGAACATGCAACGCTTGCATTTCATATAGAAAATCGTATCTCTCTGAAGGATGAGATACCCTACTAGATCTTCTAGGAGTTAGTGTAACAACATTCTCAATTGGAATAGGCTCTTCAGGTTGATCGATATCCATTTGATCAATTTGTTGGGCTTTTTTAGATGACACCTCATTTAACATTATCTTCCTTCCTTTGCCACCTTTCTTTAGAAACTCTTTCTCAAGGAAAATAGCATATCTGCTAACAACAATTTGTTTAGTAGGAAGATAAATATAATACCCTAAACTTTCTTTAGGATATCCAAAAAACCTTCCTTTAATCAATTTCTTATGTAACTTGTTTGATTCTAGCCTTTTGATAAAAGCTAGACATCCTCAAATCTTAACATCTTTAAGATTTGATGCTTTATCATGCCATATCTCACATGGTGTAATAGAGACAAATTTGGATGGAACATGATTAAGGATGTGGGAGGGATTTTGGAGTACAAAACCCAATAAGAAGATTAGTGTAGCTCATTATAGATCGTACCATATCTAATAAAGTACGATTTTATCTCTTAGAAACACCATTTAAATGTGGTGTTCTAGATGGTATGAGTTGTGATGCAATAGCATGTTCCTTAAGGAACTCAATAAACTAGGTACTTAAGTATTCACCTCCTCGATCTCATCTTTGAGTTTTTAATACTTTTCCTAGGTTGGTTCTCTACTTAGGTTTTGAATTCTTTGAATTTTTAAGGAATTCACACTTGTTCTTTATAAGAAAAAAATTCCCATTCCTTGATAGATCATCTATAAAGGTAATGAAATAGTAAAAACCACCTCTAGCCTTTTAGAACATGGTCTATATACACCATAATGTATGATTTCTAACATGTCTTTTACTCTTGCCATTTGTCCAACAAATTGTGATCTAGTCATCTCGCCTGGAAGACAAGCCTCATAAGTTGAATTGGATGTGGACTCAAGATTACTCAAGATTCCTATCCTTTCTAAACTTATTAATCATATCTTCTGCAATATGACATAATCTTAAGTGCCATAGATATTTAGAGTTAGAGGTATTTTTCAACTAACATTGCATTTGCACCACTCACATTAGTTTAAGGCTCATTATTATTAGGCATATTATCAATATAATATAAACCATGTATTATATAACTGATGCCAACCATTCATTTTTAAAATTAATGTTACAAACGTCTCTTCTAAAATGGAATTCATAACCCTTTCTAGTCAAACTAGAAATAGAGGCAATGTTTTATAAGCATTAGGTACATGTAATACATTTTCCAATAATAAGATATAATTGTATTAATAGAAGTGGATCCTATAGCTTTGGTTACAACACTTGTACCATTTTCAAGCTTTTAGTGTCACTTCATTATGCCTCAACATTCTCGCATTTGCTAGATCCTCCAAGGATGAACAAATGTGAGAACTTGCATTGGTATCCGATACCCATGCATTTGATGAGTTATTAGAACATTTATAAGCAAGTAAACACGAGAAAGTCTTACGTTCTCCATTCTTGTCCTTCCCTTTTGTCTTTAAAGACTTAAGGAACTTTAGAAAATTCCTCTTCTAATGTTCTTTGCCTCGGTAATGGAAACACTTTCCTTTACCTTATTCTTCCTCACAATTGGCCTTGCCCTTTTTCATTGGCTATACCCACCCGTAGGCTTGACAACACTTGTCTTGCCTTTTATTTTCTTATTGGCTTGCTTTTAACTCCCACTAGGAGAGAGAAGAAATGCATCCTCCATCCCTTTTGCTCAGTTAGATAGCCTTTTTGGGAAAGGAGGCTAAAATAACTTTTAGGTTCCATAGCCAATTTTTAAATTTATGGCCCACGAGCCTATGTTGGTCGAGTATGATTGAAGGTGGGTTTGATTGTCTTACATTATCAACTTCTCTAGGTAACAAGATTATTAGCTATATGACATTGTTATAATTTTACCATTAGATTTGGTCTTTAATCGTTATGGCCTCCCACTAACTTGGCGAGTCCTACACTTCCAAAGTAGGAAAAAAAAATCCCTTGTTGGACGGATTTGTAGTGGGTGATGGAGTTCTTAATGGGTCACTAATATCCCTCAGGCACATATTGCCATTCTTGGAATATTAGTTATCATTAAGTGGAAAACTTTTTTCAATGACATCTCATGTGAGATTCCATCAATTCGGCTCCAAATGTTATGGACCTCAGGTATGTATTGCCATTATTGGCCCTTGGCATTAATTAGGTCCACACCATTAGATTAGTGAAATATATAGACTTGAACACTACATATCTCAAGTATGCCTATTTGCCATTCTTGGCATGTAGTGTCCCTATACCCACAACATCTCATGCTTAACAATAACATTACATGAATCTCTTGGATCTTATGTACACCGCTATGTATCCATAGCCGATGCACATAGTCTGAAACAACGCAAGTTATCGCTCCAATGGAGAGCCCAAACCTAAATTTAGTTTGGAAGATTTTCGAGTCTTAATTTAGGTCTCACTTTGCATATTAGCCAATTTACATACATAACATATACGTACATAATATGGCATGAAATATAAATATCATGTTCCAACATATATATCACATATATACATAGAACATGCAATATGGATGCACACAAATATGGAGTGATCATGGGCTTTTCCTAAGCCTATTCTAACTCTTAGAATATGGGCCTTCTCATATTGGGCCTTCTCATATTGGGCCTTGACAGCTTGGGCCACATCACCATAGGCCTAGTGACTGTGGGCCTTATTAACTTGGGCCATGTCACCTTGAGCCTTCTGATCATGGGCCTAAGAAAAGCCTTCAAGCATGTAATCCTTGTCACCATCTTCATGGATCACCATCTTAAACACTTTAAGCTGTAAATCATAACTCTTGTGTATTACATTGAATCCTTGGCATTCCAAGGCAAATATTAAAACCTAATTCTATATAATTGACATTTAATTACATACCAAATAATAAAATTAATTATCATTATAAAACCAAGGATTTAATATAAGTCCATGATCATTCCATGCATTATATCAAGCAAATAGCATATAAAATGTAACCATTACATGTTAAGGTTAAAAGGATAAGCATACAAGCACGAAAACCAAGATTTTAACCTTGGAGTGCTACTCATGGTCGTGATGGGGTCATCATGAGTGAAGCTTATGCAAAGTGCAATAGAGCACATATAGGTTGATCACAATCGTGGCCAGGGTGGTCACGATCATGAACAAGTTGGTCATGGTCGGGATGGTAGCCCGTGAGCGGCACATACCCTTCAAAAATAGGCCAAAACTAAAGATTGAGCCAATTATGAGCCGCTCACGACCTAGCGTTAGCCCCTCACGATCGTGAGTGTCATTAGCACTTATTTTAAGCCATTTTAACACATATTTAGCTACAACACTTACAACTAAAATTAAAAATAATCATAATACTTGCAATTATCAATCAATTTAGCACTTGTTAAGTTCAAAAGGAAGCCTTGATACCACTTGATGGAATCAGTTATTGTCACCACAATTCTAAGTACGACAAATTTTGAAAATTTTGCTCAACGTAACCCTTCATAACATCAAGAATTCCTATCCTAAGGATCCAATTTGCATTTAACACATAGCTAAACGTAAAATAATATGTAAAAAACAACATAGGAATTATAAGTTTAGGAATACTTACAAACTCCTAAGTTTGATGTAGACCACAATAGTATCTACAAGCTTTGATGTAGTTGGGTTCAACTCTTGAATCATATGCCTTACCCTCCCAAGTGTTAGGCCTCTAGCTTGAAATACCAAAGCTACACCAAGTCACCTACTTGCCTTGATTTGGTTAGCTACAAGTTTCCTCTCTAGTGACCCTTACAAGTCTTGCACTAACTCAATCTCTTGCAAGTATATTTTGGGTTTATTTTATGTATATGTTGTTTCTCTCTTTTGTGTCTCTACACAAAACTCTCAAATTATCTAACCTTAAGAACATTTCTAAGGTTACATATTTATAGGTAGAAAAAGCTAACCCTTATGACATAATCTCTTACATCACATGTATATGATTTGTCATGATAAGTATACAACTCATCACAATATGTATTGTTATCTCGTGCACCAAGAATTATGTAGAGAATTAATGCATCTCATATATATGTCTACATACATTCTCTATACTTAATCATGTCACCTAATCCTTATCTTTGCCTTAGTCAAATTGATACACACAGGAGATAATGTGTGCCTAACATGACAAGCCTAATAAGCCAAGATTAATGTTTATCATGTCCATAGTCAACATTATACACATAAAGGATAATGCATGCCTAACATGAAAAATTTAGACCATGTCATGTTCACATTGATTTGGGCTTAGCAATTGGGCAAACACTTAGTCCAAGCCCAATCTATTTGACAAATGGGCTTGGATTAGGTTCATGGGCTTTCTCAATATCTTGGATTAATCTTTGGTCCAAAATCCTTTTAGGCGTAGGCCCAAACAACTTGGGCCTTTAATCCAAGTTCAATAAAAATCAACATAAATTATTAATTTAATACTTTAATTAATATCTCATATTAATTAAGTATAAATTAATAATGAAACCCTTGGTGGAATTAGATTCCATGTTATGCCAGAATCATTGCTTAAAGCATAAATGCAATTCCATTAAGCTTAATTAATTGATCAAACTCGCTAATAATTAAATTAATATTAATGGTGATTTGGTAAAGATCTTTTAGGTGTGACTTAAATATTAAGTAATAAAAATTCCAAGTAGAACTACTAAATATCCCTTAAGATGAATCCCTTGTCTCCAAGTAAAATCCAATTCTTAAGTAATCTCAATTATCTTCCACCAAATTACTCCAATTCTCATTGTAAGTAATTCAATTAACAAGTCACATATGGTGATCAAACATATAAAACATAATTAAGCACTAATTGAAATTAAATCATAAACGAAGTAAGATAGAAATGTAGTTCTTAATTAATTCATAATTGTAATTCTCATACAAGGTTTAGCCTAAATACATTCTTAAAGAACACAAAGAGAAAATTAAATACAACATAGAAAAAGAATAGAAAAGAAAGTGAATAGATAAAACCCTTTTAAATCTCTTAGAAGAGTATCTTCTTGTTTCTTCACTTCTCTTCTAATTTTCCTTCTTGTTCTAATGTGTTCTCTGGTATTTTTCTCCTTGATTCTAATTCTAATTGATCTCCTCTTTTTACAGAAATGATGCATATATATATAACTTAGAGGATGTTGGAAGTTATTGGACTTGGAAAGGCATCATTTGGCACCAAAGGTCACCATCATATGCAGAAACTATAACTTCAAGGGCATTTTAGGCCATCCAAATGACTTTATTTATGGAAAGTTCCTTCATAGAAGTTGTATTACTCTGAGTTATATTTCCATAGAAACTTGAATTACTCAATTTGGACATCGGTAGACAATATTATGACTGAAATACAAAAACTGCCGAATGCTGAAAAGTTGCAACTCTTTGGATAAAAATGAAAGGTGACGACTCGGCAAGAAGTTGACGACTCAGCACAGCAAGGAAGGGTGACGACTCGTGAAGATATTGACGACTCGTCACAGCAAGGAAGGGTGACGA
>CATIWM010345570.1:0-29126 GCA_949671775.1 Mallotus repandus | reverse complement strand
TTTTAAATTTACATTACTTAATAATAATAATATTTATTTATTATACTTTAATTAAAATACAAATATTAACACAATTTTATACATATATTACCCTAGAGATTTATTATTAAATGTTATAGATATTATGCTATTTAAATTAGGGTTAAATGCAAATTAATAAATATTTAATGAATATTGAATAACATTTAATTATTAATTAAAACTATAATTAACATGCATGTAACATTTCATATATGTAATGTTTCATATTACTTAATATATATATAGCATACACTAAATCAATTATATAATATTTAAATTGCGTATAGTACCAAAACTACATAATTTTGAATCAATATATATACTAACACTAATATTCACATCAAAATAGTTAAGATCAATATAAAATTTTATACTAATTTTTTCAATATGAAATAATAATGATTTAAACTTTAAAATAAATATGCAATTTTCATAATTTAAAAATAATATTTTATAAGAAATTAAATAAATATGAATTAATATTTTTTTACATGATTAAATTTGGAATTAAATGAAAATAAAGTTTTGAAATCAACATTTAGCGACGGAATAAAAATCCGTCGCTAAAATAATGACAGAAGTATAAATCCGTCGCTAATTTACCGACGAAAATTAAATCAGTCGCTATTTAGTGACAAATTTCAATCCGTCGCTATTTTAGCGACGAATTTTTATTTCCGTCGCTATTTACATTTTCGTTGCTATTTTAGCGACCGATTTAATTTCTGTCTGTAAATTAGCGACAAATTTACACTTCTGTCACTATTATAGTGACAGATTTTTATTTTCGTCGCTAAAATAATTCAATTTAATTTTTGAATATATTCCGTCGTTGAGGTACTTTTTTCATCGCTAATCCGTCGCTATTTTGCTACTGAATTATCCGTCGCTAATTTTCGTCGGTAAATCAACAAATTCTTATAGTAAATTTAAGCTAAATGATAATTTTGGGCCATTGTGCAATAAAATAATTTCTGTCGCATCAGTGCATGTTATGCGTAATTAATATAATTCCTTTTAAAGGTATTAATAGATCAAAGGTTGAATTTATATCTTCTCCTTCCATTATTTAAAAAAAAACAACTAAGAAATACTTGCAAGTTGCATTATTACCCAACAGCAGCTATAGGAGATCATATCTATTAGAAAAACCAATTGATCCACCTATCTAATATATTTTTTTCCACATATTTCATGAAATTAATCTAATAGAAACCATAAGAGAATATTTTTTGCACTTTTAGCAATAGATTTATTATACTCTAGCTAAAATTTTCTCGCTAAGAACCTTTTTTTTTTTTGGTAGTGGAAAATCATATTGTTGAATATTAATATTATTGTTGTTCATGAATCATATGGTTTTCCATTAATTTTTTCTTAACATATTCATAATTATTCAACAAATCAAAATCTTAGTCTTTTTCTCGATCCCCAAAGCCAAAAGCTAAGAACATGTAGTTTTCTGCAGCCTTGAGAAGGACTTGTGTAATTGAAGATCATATATATATATATATACACATAAGTATCAATATCTGGTCCAACGTCTATGCAAACCACTTGAACCCTAAAAAACTAGCTAAATGTAAATTGACATGAATTGCAAATGAATTAATGGTGATGCAATAGACTACTTTGCACCAATCATTTGCACGGAAATGAAGCTTATAAAATCCTAAAGAGAATAAAGACGTAAACCTAATTATCATGGCCGACACTATTCTCTCTCTCTCTTTCTCTCTCTTTAAATATATATATACACCCTCTTTTTGTATATTAAAAATGAGAAGGGCCATAAGTCACCATAAATACCAATATGATAGTGAACAAAGAAATTGGAGGAAAAGAGTTGCAATCTATTTGCCATTAACTACCTGTAGCTATCCCAGCCATAATTAAGTCTAGAAATCATATATGAACGATTCGCTCTTGAATTTCTTTTTCAATCGGGACCAGAATTGAGTAAACCCATACTACACTACACTACGCTATACTAATTGCTACCCCTATGCACAAAACCACCAACCATTGAGATCATCTGCTAATGAGCTGTTCGTCCTTAAATTAAATCATGGAGTCAAATTTTATCATATGCAGTCGCCTTAAATTAATTATTGTAAGACTTTCTACTTATACCAAATTGGATTAATTAGAGTATAATAATTTTATTTAAGTAAAAAAATAATGTAGCAATTACTAGAATTAAAATAAAATTAACATAAAAAATTATTAGGTATGAAGTTGTCTAACTATGATTTTATAACTAAGAGTGAGGATGAGTGCTTTTTCTAAGAGCTTTTAGAGAGAGAAAGTTTGCTCTTTCCGTGATTTTTTCTCTAGTGGTTTGGCTAGTAGAAAGTGGCTAAAAGTTGCCATTTTTTGTTCATTTTTCTTTCTTTTATCTTCCTTTTATTTTGGTTTTTATCACATAAATAACATGAATTTGAAGTTTCTCTGAAAATCAAGACTACATACATTAGGGTTTTAGAGAGTTTCTCCAGAGAGAAAGTAGTGGCGGTTAGCCAAGCAACGTCGTCAGGCCACCCTAGCCTTCTCCTTCTCCATCATGGATTATTCAGGTCATTCTAAATTGCTCACTCCAACAAATTTGGCATCAATGCAAACTTACGCAACAATTGTGTAAGGCCTTAATCAGCAATTGACATGTTTGCTTGCAGAGAATTATTCAACAACCAATAAGGGTGGCTTCATCACGATTAAAATCAGTCAACAACTTTATGAGAAATAGTTGAGTGTATGTCAACACGCTCTCATCGTTAGAATTATTCTTTCAAAAGGAGGTACGCCATGGAAAATCTCTGATTTGCAGTAGAAACTCTCTTCTGTTTGGAAGCTTTCTTCTAACTGGAAACTTATCTCTTTGGGACACAGTTTTTACACTATTCTTTTATCTTCCAGCAATGAAAAAAAGTTAGTTTGGAGTAGAGGTTCCATTGCACTCAAACTAAGGATCCTTAGATTGCACTATTGGATCCCTCACTTTGACCCCAATGAGTAGAAATCTACCAATTCGCAAATATGGGTTAGATTTTACAAGTTATCATAGGAATATTGGCATCCTCAGATTTTAGCATCCGTTGCCCGAGGGATCGGTGAACCTTTAAAGATTGATAATGCAACTCTTCATGGTGAATTTGGGCATTACTCTAGGGTGTTAACTGATATTGATTTATCAAATAAATTGTCGGAAAATCTTTTAGTGGAAAGAATTGGAAAAAGTCTCTTCATTGATGTGGTATATGAAAATTCACCTTTATTTTGCAATTCTTATTCTAATATTGGTTGTGCCCCATAGGATTGTCATCTTGGTCAAAACTGAATGCCCAATGCTTCGTTGCATAAGTTTACTGATTCAAGGGCTGAGTCACATTTGCCAAAAAAGGATGATCATCCTATATGGAAGCCAAAACAGACTTTTTTAGTTTCTAACTCTTTTGAACTATTACATTGTGATTTACCATCTATTGCAACTTCCGAGGAGATTAAGGTTCTTATAACTACAACAACCAACACCCATGTCGATGATCTAGCTGATTTGATAGCATAGTAGAAGGACCAGAATTGTACTCATAGCATGCCAAATCAGTCTGCTGTCCAATTCCCATATGATGCTTTACGAGTTGATTATCGATAAGAGGTTTCAGCGTAGGCTATTCATGACGTTGATGATGTTTCTGATGATCAGCATAGGGTAATAGATGTTATAGATGGCCGCAATAGTGCAAGTTTCACAGATACTACTTACGAGCTTTTGTCTTGGGCAAATTAAAAGGAAAATGATGCTCCCAATGAGAATGATAATGTCTCCCACCAACATACCATGCCGAATAATGATATCAATCATCAACAAATAGATGCGACCCACCCTCATGATCCTATGTCTTGGGTAGACTAAGTGGAGCTTTATGATGGAAATTGAGCTACTGTTTCAAATCATAAAAAGAAAGTTTTAAAGAAATCCTTGGACCCTTAACAAATGTCTCTTGCTAAAAGAGCATCCAAGAAGCCACAAAGACTCAATTTATAAAGATTTTTTATTGGAATTGTAGGAGAATTGGAAACTTTAATACCCAAAGAATGCTTTTTCAATTTTGTAAGCAGCATAAACTTGTTTGCTTTGTATTATGGAGCCCATGTTCTCTTGTAAGGCTCAGTCTTACGACATCATCTTTCCTTTAGTGGGATTCTGTGCCATCTTTTTGGTAATTCTGCTATTTTTTATGTTTATAGTAGAAGAGTCCATTTTCGGTTTCTGTTCTCTTTTTTTGGAGGCTTCTGCCTCTTTTTTTTCTTTTCTCGGTCTCTGTATAACTTTTTCTCTTTAATTTTAATATATCTTGGACTTCAGAATGATTTCTGAACTCCAACCTTTTACTTAAAAAAAAAAATTTCTCTCAATTCCTTTAAGTTCTTCTTTTGTATTTGTAGACCTAGTGGGTGTCAAAGATGTAGAGAACCAACTTTTTAAAGATGATTGAAGAAGTAGTGAATCAGAGGAAGAAGGTGAGGAGCATGAGCAGCTTGTAGCTTCGGTTGCGGAGGATATGTGGTGGATGCAATCTTTCTCTGGTTATTTTCTTTAGTCTTTTTAGTCTAGTTGTGGCTTGTTCTTCTTCCCTTCAAGCCAAAGAGCAACTGGTTTTCTTGCTCATGATCTTTGTGTAGTTAGATTTGGTCTTATTGGATTTTTTTTTTTATAAGTGAAGTGGTTACTGAATTATTAGTAACCTCAAACATGTTGAAATAGACTTTTAGATTAAGTCCTATATTTTGAGTTTTGACTTATTTTGTTGCAGTTGAAGCAACCTCTGTAATTATCCAATGAAAACTTGAATTTCCAAAAAAAAAAAATTATAACTAAGAGTCAATAAAAAATGTGACAACAAAAAGTTATCACCTAATATATTTAAATTTAAGATAATAAATTGTTTTGTCACACAGTACTTTTAGTGACAATTGGTGCTGAAGCTACAAATATAAGAGTTGTGACAGGCGGCAGCGCGTCTGTCACAAAATGAGTATATGACTGAAGTTAAACGCCATGACAACTTCACTTATCGTCGTGGAAAATGAAATTTGTGACAACTATAAAATTGTCACAAAAATGAACAATAATTTATCATCTATTAAGGTGACAATGACATTTTTTTGTTGTCATCTAAACTAAATTCAGTGACAATATTAATTATTAAATTATTGAAAATGTTTTCAGAATTATATATATGGAAAAAAAAAATTAGTGTCATGCAAAATTATTTTTTTCTTCCTGTATTTCATGGGCCACAAAAAAATTAAAGGTAAAAATAGAAAAAAAAAACATATTTTTCCGTAGCATCCGCCAGTAATCGCAGGCCAGGACACCGACACCGATGATCGTGCTTGTGTGTATAAAATAATTAGAAGCTTTAAAATTGCAGCTAGAAACAACAGCAAAGTGACTAGCTACTGGTTTGCAGAGGCTACGTACTGCCCATACAATTATTTGCCTCAGGATCATGTTGCAGAGAGAAAGTCCTGCAGAGCATGCAACTTGGATGCCAGAAATTAAAAGTTTCCTTATCATTTTGTGTTTGTGTATATATCTGTGGATGTAGTGCTTTTGATGGATGTTTTTGAAGAACATTGAGAAGAATTTAGTGAAAAAGACTACACATGTATGGATATATTCCTAATTTCATCTATGATAAAACATTACTAAATTTTGCATTCTTCTATCCAAGAAAGGGGAGGGAGGCCAAGTATATTTAATTTTTTCAACAAAAAAAATAATTTCATTTAAAAAATTACAATAAAAATATAATACTTAATAAATACAGCATCATCATAACATTCTTTCAAGTAAAGAAAAATAAATTTGAAAAAAATATTAAAATACAGTGAAGTTTAATATTTTTAGTGAATATAATTTCTTTAAAAAAATTATTAAATTCTCTTTAATATTTTTAACACTGATGTCACTAATCTCATATTATTCTCCTTATGTATATATCTAAAAGATTTTTTTTTCACCAGTAATGTACTTAGTAGTTAGCATATGCACATCCACAGATTTGTATATACATGCATTTGATTGTTATGACAAGTTAAAAATCAACAAGGTGTGAGATTAATAACAGAGCACGTACCCTCTACTTTATTTTTGATAATTGTGGTGGTTGATAACTATATCTTAATTGAAAACATTATTGGTTTGGTGTCTTAATTTTTGTGATTTTTTTATTTGATTGTTTAATTTTTTTTTTATAATTAAGTATCTGAACTTTAGAAAAATATATTAATGTAGTGTTTTCGGCCGATTTAATGTTGATTGAGTGCTCAATCAGATCAAACGAGATCCACTTTTATTTCAGTCATTAACCATGTCATTTGTTACAGATGTTATATTATTTAAAAGACAAAATTATCTTTATTTAGTCACCTTCATTATTTATGACGGAAGTTAATATTGAGGTTATTTTGTCAATTTATAATCTTTAATAAGATTAATTTTATCCTTTAAATAATACAATACACGTTACAGATGATATGACTAATAATTAAAATAAAAGTAGATCATGTTTGATCTGACTCAGCACCCAGTCAACATTAAATCTGCTGGAGACACTACATTAGTAGGTTTTTCTAAAGTTCAGACCCTTGATTGAAAAAAAAAAAAAATTTAGACACTCAAATAGAAAAACTACAAAATTGAGACATCAAATTTATAATTTTTCCTATATTTATTACACTTATATGATAAAAAAAATTTAAAATTTAAATTATGAAATATGCAATTAAGTTAAATTGATCAACTATTAAAAAAAATATCTCTATAATTTTATTCGAATTAAACTAAATAATTAAAATTTAATAAATTTTAAATATAACAATTTAAAAAAATATACAATGAAGAACAAAAGCATGAAAAAAACAAAAACCTAAACCCAACTTTTTTTTTCTCTAACAACTGCAATAAACTCTTCTCAAAAAAAAAAAAAAATCTGCAATAAACTCTAAACACAGAATAAGCAAAAAAAAAAAAAAAAAAGAAAATCCTAAATGACAACTCTATACATGGTTCAAATCTTGTTGTTATACAGTGTATTACACTTATGTCACCTCTCTAATTATCATAAAAAATGGAATATATATATCTAGAAGTGGGCCAATGAAAAAGATTGAAAAATAGAGGACCTTCACATTATTCTGCAGGTCCCATGCTTAATGATTGAATGAATATCTTCATCACTTCTTTTTTTTTTTCCTACTTCATCAGGAATCAATCATACAGGGTAGTAGCTGGAGTCCTTATCTATCCAATTTTTAGAATCTTTTTTTTTTCTTCTTTTTATTTTATTACTTTGGCAAGGTTGCATGAGAGGCTGAGATTCGAATCTACATAGAGCAAATGTTATATAAAACTTTAATTTCCATATGATTTTATATTCTTTTTTTATTTAATTAAAAAACAAAAAAAAAATCTACTTCCAAAAGAAATGGATATGTAACTTTGCAAGAACCAAAGAACCAAGGAATTTCTTTTCTTTTTTATTAAAAAGGGAAAAGATTGTTGGGTTTTGTCGATGTCGGCAGTTCGAAGGGCACAGAGGCAATATATATCAGCAGAAATGATTAATATGGACATAGCTTTATCATTGTTTTAATCTTATCTACCTAATCATTATTTAATCAAACAAGCTCTTGAGCTTTTTTAAGGGAAAAAATCATTCGTATATATGACTTTATTAAATTTTAATAATAAAAATAATTAATTTTTTTTTAATAATTAATTTAACATGACTATATAAATTATATTTAAATTATAAAATATTAATTAAATAAAAATAATTTTATTAGTTGATCAGCAGTAATAAAATTTTAATTTGACATAATTTATATTGCTTGTTTGTATCAGATTAATTTTTAGTGGAAATATAGGTATTGATTGAAACTACGTGATTTATTTACGAACGGTAGAGAACTTGGCTTTATATGTATAAAGTTCTTGGTGAGATTCCTAATTTTCTTTTTGAACTTTTGTTTGGAAAATTTGGCTGGGGAATTTTTTTTTTCAAAAAATAGTTCTCTTTTTAAATGGATAAATTGAAGTGTTCTTTAGAAAATACGTTTAATTGATTGTCGACATACTAAAGTATATTCTACTACAATTTTTTTTATAGGACTACAAACAAAAAAGAAGAAAAAACATTGTAAAGTAAAAATAATATTTTTCTCAAGCTATTTATTTTTAATTTGATGTCTCTTAATATTCAGTAGTTATAAAAATTTCAACTATTTTAGAATTGAAATCAAGTAAATTCATAAAAGAAATAAAAATTTTTAAGACGCATTTTTCTATATATAAAATTTAAATTTAAAATTTTTATTGAAAAATTTTAAATTTTTTATTATTTAAATCAATATATGTTGCTGCAAGCTATTTATTTTTCACAAACAAAAGGAATTTCCGGGAAACAAAATTATGAAAAAAAAAAGCCCAAAAAGCTATGGTGTAAATTATGTTCAAGAAAAAAAAAAAGCTATGGTGTAAAACAAAAGCCGCCCTTAGAATCAAAGGCCTCTTAAAGCATTTCCTATTTTGCAACTTGCCTCTGTCTTTTCTTTTTTCAAAGTCATGTAACAACGCATGATATGATCTCATGAACAAAGTTGAATATCCCATCAAATAAAAACAAAAATAAAAAAAGAAAGAAAGAAATTTATTGGTGATTGGCCTACACAAAAAGTTAATCTAACCTTATAATCATATTATAATTAGTACTTGATATGATTGCTTAATAATTTTTCATGATTGTAGAAAATCCATTACTTTTTTTTTCATATTAATCAATATTCATATCATCCAAATATTGGTTAACTAATGACCAATTTTCATTTAAATTATTAATATTCAAAGTTCATTAATTCAATTCGATCAAAATAGATACATAAGGGTAACAAACATCTCTCAACAACTAATTCGTTATGAATTGATTTAAATTCATTTAAATGGAATCAGTAACCCTTTTTAGATAATTCCAAAATATTTAATGTAAGACAGTTTTTTTAAATCAAATAAAAATTAATCTCATGAATTAAACAACAATAGAGCATAAGATATTTTTAAAAAGAAATTATTATCAAATAATTTTCTCAGATTTTTTTTAATAAAGTGAAAATCGAATTTGGGGATAAAAGTCTTCAACAATTTGCAATATGAAGCATCTCAGAGCAGGTTGGCTTACTTTCACACCAATATGTACATAATGCCCCATTGAACCCAACTAAATCTTGATCTAGCCGTACTAAACAATCCAAGAATTTTTCTTGTTACAGCATCTATATAGTTTAAAAGAGAGTAATCTTTGACCTTTCCCTTTCAACCCAAGAAACAACACATGCATTGAAACCTCTTCACATGTTATGCTGCAGACACATAAAAGACATGTTAGCTTATATAAACATTTTACTCATACTATCAGCCCCAAAAAATATGAATTTCTTTATATACATGTCCTTGAGTTTCCCAACAAAGGTTGTGTACGATTGTTGAAATGAGTCATCATTTTCAGCTATTGTTTTTCATCTGTATAATTGCACAATGACATTTGTTTTGCATCGATTGTCCTCGGTATTTAGTAACTACAAAAATTCAAACTATTTAAGAGTTTGAGTCCGGTGAATTCATAATGAGATAAAGTTCTTTCAGCACTTTTATCGGACTATTCTTTTCTCTTTTTTTTTGAGCAATAAAAAAATATTATCGATTAAAATTGAAAAATATATCTCTATCTATACACTGAACTGTTAAATGATTATTATGAATTGTAAAGACAAATTGTACAATGTAAAATGATTTCAATAGAATCTAACCTAATGCTAACCATTTAAAGTTAATTCCATTCAGAAAGGAAAAGATTTTCATGTTGTCAATTTGGCTTAATAATTCGACTTTTTTCACTAACACATTATTATACCTACAAATAAAATTGTCAGTATGACATTTGAAGCAGGCAAGCGTGATAGGGCATGTACAGAGTTGCATTTAGGTCAATTCTATATCAAAATGAAATTAGCCCTCAGAGTAGGCAAGTCATTTTTTATTTTAATAAATATTTTTAATATCCAATAATTATAGGAATTTCAATTAATTTAGATTTAATCTGTAAATTTATAATCTATTTTCTCCAAATATAATAAAAATTTTACTTTAAAAAATCTAAATTCCTTGCAACCAGCAGATATGCATCCTTTATTCTTAGTCATTGACACTAACCACTTAAACTAAAATCCTCCCCAGTAATCTCTTATATATATGCACACACACACGCATACTTTATTTATGATGAATCATCATTTGTTTTCATTTTTCACTTCACTTTCACCAACAAAGAGAAGCAATAATATCAAAACCTTGCATATGAGAATTTAACAGTTTCTCCCAATATAGCAGAAAATAAAGTCATATATATCTATATAAGGGGGCCAAAAACTCAGAGCTGAGAGTAGTTTACGGCAAAAATGCCTCTTCACAAGGAGGCAGCGACTTAGACAGCTATGAAGGAGATTGTATGTATCCACAACCCAATCCCAGTCCCACCTCATCATTTCTCTTCTTTTTCTAGCTGTACTCTCGCTTTCGGTTTTGGGGGGGTGTTCTTTAAAGAAGAAGCTCGCATTTTATAAACCCCATAAAGTTAATTCAGCTAGCCAGCTTAGCTTCAGTCAAGATGCGGAGCATGACCAGCTCTTCCACCCCTAAAGGCATCGCTGCCATTGTAGGTGTCGGACCAAAGCTTGGCCGATCCATTGCTCGTAAGTTCGCTCATGAGGGCTACACTGTCGCCATCCTTGCTCGCGACTTAGGTAATTCATCATTAATAATTAACTCAAAATCCCATCTAGCTTCTTTATATTAGTTTGCTGGTTCACTTTAGTTTAGCTTGTTATAAGTAAAGATTAGGATGAGATTTTTTAGGGCTAATTAAGTGAAAAGGAGACATGGGTATTTTTTATTTTCTTCTTTTGTTTGTGTAGGGAGATTATCAAGATTTGCAGATGAGATAGCAAGAGAAGAGAAGGCTCAAGTATTTGCAATAAGAATAGACTGTTCAGACTCAAGAAGTGTTAGAGAAGCGTTTGAAGGAGTTCTTTCACTTGGATTTGTAGAAGTTCTTGTTTATAATGCTTATCAACCAGTTTCTAACAATTGGCATCCTACCAATTTCACTGATATTCGAATCGACTCTTTCAAAAAATCTCTTGCTGTTTCCTCCACAGGTGCTCTCCTTTGTGCTCAGCAGGTATATTTTTACTCAAATTAATTAATTGATGTTTGCTTTTAGCCAATTGCAAATTGCTTAAATTTGAGTTATATATATACATATATGATTTTTTGAGTAGGGTTTGAACTCGAAACCTTCCAACGCTAGTACCACTAAACAAAAAGCATATTATTATCAAGCTAGTGTTTTTCTTTTCTTTTACAAAGATTTGATAGTTTATGTGAGCATAATTGTTTTTTTGGTATGGATTCAGGTTCTTCCAGGCATGGTGGAAAGAGGAAAAGGGACAATTCTTTTCACTGGATGTTCAGCTTCTTTAAATGGCATTGCTGGTTTTTCTGAACTATGTAAAAGAATCTGACAAAATCCAAGATTGAATCTTCAAAAAAACAATTAAATAAATAAAAAAATTCATCTTAAAAACTTTATTATGCTAATTTTTTTTTTATGCTTTTCTTTTTGGGTGTATCTGGGGCTGGATTTTGGAGAACAGGCTGTGGAAAGTTTGCATTGAGAGGTCTATCACAATGCTTAGCCAGGGAGTTCCAGTCTCTAGGAGTGCACATTGCTCATGTCATCATCGATGGTGTTGTTGGCCCACCAAGGTCAGTGTTCTTTCTTCTTCTTCTTCTTCTATGATGTGTCTATATTCATATATTTTTTTCCCTAAAAGAGAATATATCTTGACCAAAATAGAAAGAATCTATTTACTGAATTATATATATTCACTCCCGTTTGTATGGTAGATATGCACATATATTTTTTCTATATATTGAATATTATAGTAAGATTTTATAATTATATTCTTTTTAAAAGGGATGTCAAATTTTTTTTGCAGTATAACACAAGATAAACAACACTAATATTAAAGAGAAATAATAATCAAATTAAGGTTTGAATCTCTATTTAATAAAATGTTTTTGAAAATTGGATTAGCTAGACCTATAATAGGATTAGGATTTGGTGCAACTAAATAATGTAATTTTTGACTCATCTTTATGGTCTTATTCAGATTGAAATGATTAGTTAGAGTCTAATAAATTATATATGAGTACTGCTAGTTCAGATAAAGAAACAATCTTTTGAAATTAGTTGGACTAATATAATCTTATTTATTCATCATAAGCTATAAAGTTTGAAATTAAGATTTTAATTATAATCATTAATTTTATATTTTGTGAAACTTGTTTTTTTTTTTTTTTTTTACCAAATGTGAAACTTGATTTAAGGGAACAATATATATATATATATATATATATATATATATAGAACTAAAGTAATATGATAATATTGTATATTTGTTAAAAAGAAAAAAGAAAAAGGAAGAGAAGAAAGATAATATAACGATGAAGAGTGATTGGCGATGAATGATGAGCAATTAATGAAAAGGCAAGCAAATTGGCAAATTGTAGGGTACCCTCAAGCACCCAAAGGACGTCAGTTGGGGAACAACAACAACAGAGTATAGGCATGAGTGGTGGAAGCGGAAGTGGAAGTGGTGTTGGTGCAGTAGAACTAATGGACCCAGACTCCGTTGCTTTAACCTACTGGCATTTGCATGTTCAAGACCGGACCGCATGGACCCAAGAGATCGACCTTCGTCCCTCTAACTCCTCCATCCTTAGATTCTATTAATTAATTAATTAATTAAAATTCATTTCTCCTATAAAATACCAAACTCTTAATTTTCTTGCTTTAAAAATCTTTCACAATCTCTTTATTTATTTTCATCACTATCATGCACCAACATCCATCATTTTTGCATATTGTCAAATAACCATATTTATATAAATAATGCATTATAATTTTCATATTCTTATGATGTTTGATTGTTTTGTTTTGTTTTGGGTTTTATCTTGTTTTTGTCCACAACATTTTACTTGTACTCCGTGACCACAAAATCCACTTGGAGGATGCACCCATTTGCTACCTCCAAAAGGTCATCATATGAGTTCAAAGATATTTTGTATTTTCTTTTATTTTCATTATCCTTTTTGGGTTTGGACTTTGGAGGGTACTTGTACAATTGGGACTCTTCTCTAGTGACATATAAATTGTATATAATAATGATTTTTTTGTTTAACGAAATGTGGATAAAATATTTTTGCTTTTGTGATAATTATATAATTGTGGTTGTAGTATTTGAGGAATAGCAATAGGGTGAAATCACTTCGTCTAAATTGAAACTAAACTCCCATGGCTCTAAATTAAAAAAATTTTCTTTTGGATTTCATGCTTAGAATTGGTGAGCTTTATTTGTGTGGTGCTCCACCTTTAAATAGTAGATTACATGTTCTGTTATTTTTAACATTAACAATTAACGAGTGGTTATCCTATGAAGCCTTAAAAAAGCGATACATGTCAAAAAAAATAATATTTGAAAAATTTCTTGGCTTCTTTTAATTTTTTTTTTATTATTAATATTATTTTGTTTATGGTAATAAATATGTTTAGATTGGGTGTAGTTGTAAGGGTCCATCACCACAAGGTAAGTTGAGGGGCAGAAAGGGGGAGAGGGACAGTTTTTGCTTGGATAATTTAACAACTTCGTGTTCTATTTTAGGACACACACCTAGAGATGTTTTTCTTAATTTTCTTTTCTTTTCATTGGTAAACGCATAGATCATTTTTTTCCTTCAATTTTTTCAAAAAAGGAGCTATTAACTTTTAAAAGTTCTATTTTTTTTAAATATATAAAAAAAATGCTGGTCTAGTCTCAATATCGAGACACATCAATATCTCTGTACCCTTTGTAGTTTGTAGCAACTAGTTGAACTTTATTTTAATTTTTAAGTTAATTTGATTAGTGAATTCCCTATAACAATAAAAGAGTAAGAGGCTTCTTATCTTTGAATATTTATATCTTTTACTATTTGAGCTATTTATGGGAGAAACTAATTTAACTTTATTTATAAGTTGTGATTAGTATTTTTAACATTGGATTGAACTTGTGAAGTTGCAAATGAATGAAATATTTAGTTTGAGTTAGAAATAATGACAATAATATTCAATTAATTACATATTTTATCAATTACTAATATATTTGTTTTTATTTAAAAAAGTTAGATGGATGTAAGATGTATTAATAGCCCTTTATAATTTAATTTAAAATTTTATATTTATTTATCAAATCAGTTCGACTAGTTAAATTGTAAATTGATATTACAACTAGTTGATTTTTTGTCTGATTTTAGAAAATTAATTATTTGTGTTATCTAATTTAAGTTTGATGTCAAATTATTGCTGCTATAAAAAAATTGCAAAAATTTAAAATAATTCCAATCAAATTTATATATAATAATTATAATTTATGATTTAAAAATAAAAGAATTTTAACTTTTATTGAATATATAAAAAGAGTGGGACAATTAGATGCATAACATAAAAAAATTGTTCTGTTTTACACCAAAAGTACAACCATACTTATTCTCAAGAAAAAAGTACAACTATATACTTTATAAAAAAATTAATAAAAAAAAAGTTTCTTATATGAGTTATTGTTAAGATAATTTCATAGTATATGAGTTAATAAAATGAAGTTTTTTTTTAACAAAAGAAAATTTTTACTCTTTTTCCTCAATAAGTATTACAGATCAGAAGTAGGAATATAATTAAATCGAACTGACTCATAATTTATTTAGGATCGTCTCAAAAAAAAATTGAAATCGATTCGACTTTATCAAGTCAAATTCGAGCTCAAACTACTCGAATAGGCTATCGAGTCAAGTTCGACCTCCTAAATATGTAACTTAATAAGCTTGCAAGTTTAATTGAGTTTAACTGAACTTGTGTATATTTATCATTATATCCTTTTATTTTAATACAATTATAAATATATCTTATCGATCGAGTATGAATATTTTAAAAAATATATTTTTAAAAATTTAAATATTATTTAATTAATTGAGTTGAGTTTGAGTATATAAATTATTTAATCGAGTGAAGCTCGAGCTTACAAAAAAAAGCTTGATCGAGTTTAAGTTTCAAGTTTGAAAATCAAGTTGAGCTCGAACTTGACAGCGTGTCAACTTGACTCAATTTAATTGTATCTCTAACCAGAAGTACTAAAATAAAATTTTCCAGAATTGAATACTTACAAGAACTTCTTTTGATAATTACATTTTACTTTGACTTTATTAATTATTTAAATAACTTTACTCTCTTGATTTTGAAATGATTATGTATCTTTCAAAATTAATATTAACTAAAAAATTATTTAATTTGTATAGATAAAAATTTGATAATTTTCATATAAATAATTTATTTTGATTCATGGAAAATTATTTATAACTTTATAATTAATTACGTTATTTTATTTTGTGTTAAATTTATATTGTTAAAATTTTAAAAATAGCTATATTTATTTGCTAATTTAATTATGCAATATACATTTTTAATTTTTAATTCTTTAATACTTTTAAGTATTCATACAAATGATAATTACATTTTAAAAAAAATTGATGATAACTTTAATTTTCATTTTCTTCAGTCAATTCTTTGTTAATAAAAGTGATATGATATAATACTAAAAATATTATATGTATTGAAAATATTGATATAAAATAAAATTATTAAAAAGTATTCTTTATATGTACTAATTCTTTAAAAAATAGATTCAATTAAGTTGATATAAATTGATAAAATATTCTTTTTAGTTATTTTATTTCATATGAATTTTGTCAATACACATAATAGTTTTTGTATTAAATTCTACCATTTTTATTTAAAAAAATTGAATGAAGAAAATTAAATTAAATTCACCATCGGTTTTTAATTGAAAAACACAAATTATCATTTATAAATAGTTCTGAGTGGTTATAATATAAAAACTATTAAATCAAAGTAAATTGTTTGTATTAAATTATTAGATTTTTATTAAATATGAATTATTAAATAATTTTTTAAGTTAATAATAATTGTCGTGAAATCTAAATAATCACTTAAAAATAAGGACAATTAAATTATTTAAATCGTTAATAAAGTCGAAGTGCAATTATTTAAAGAATGAGCGTAAAAATCTATACCCAAAACCGTGTGCTTAGCTTTTTGAACAATTAATAAAGATAATTAATTCATAATACCACAAGAAAGAAAGAGGATAGGGGATATAAACCCTACTTTCCTCAATTAGATATCTACCCATGTCATTTGGGCTACTTGAGGATTGAACCATGTGCTTAGCAATGTATCATATGTTTGACTCTTTTAATGGAGACATTATATAGTGATCCTGACCTTTAATGAGTTGGAAGGACAAATCAATAAAAATTAAGTATTTAATTAAAGTGATAAAAACTAAAACCTAATAGCACATGAGTGAACCCTAGATAACTTGATATTATTGGTTTAGCCTTCCAAGTCATCAAAGGTCGGGATCATTATAAAATTTCTTCTTTTAATGGCTGTCATTTGCGACTCGAGGCCCATTTTCCTTACCTAGATGATGTTGGTGTAGCTCTTACTTTTTGTTCTTTTGGCATGTTATCGTGCACTACGACTGTTCATTTTTATTAGCAAGTATATTAATAGGGGAAGAAATGTTAATTTTTACCTTATTTTATTTATGGAGTCTGTTGATGGGTCATTTTAGGATACATGTGCAAAAGGATAGAAAGAAGTCTCGAAATTGACACCTCCAACTCCGTTGGACAAGTACCCTAACGACCCAACTACACCTTATACCATGTTTGGATGGGGTAGGGTGGATGTTTATTTAACAAGGGTAAGTAAAGGTAAGTAAGGGTAAGAGAAATGATGAGTAAGGAAAACTTTTAATCTTATTTAGGAAGATGTTCATTTAAGGAGGGGAAGGTAAATAAGAAAATTATATAAATAGCTTTTATCAGTGAGAAAATGAGAAAATTTTAAAAGGATAAAAAAGTCAAAATACTATTTTTATAACTATAATTCTTCCTTCACCCTCCTTACAAACCAATTTGGGTTGTAAAAAAATGACATTTGAAGGTGAAAGAGGGGTAAGGTTTACCCCTCTTTACCCCTACCCTTACCCTCCTTAAAAATTTTGTTCCTAAACAATGATGACATCTTACCCCTCCCTTACCTTCTCCTCCTTAACCTTCCTTGAACCCTATCCAACAAGGCATTAGGCTTATGGCATTTTGATCATATAAAAAATCTACTTCCACCACTATATAATTTTTAAAAAAAGCTCATTTATTTTTTGTCATTTATAACTATGAAGTTTGTATTGTACATTGAGCAATTGCTTTTTGCTTGATCTCCTTTGTTATAGAGGTTGATTTGTAATTATACAAGATTATGTTTTGATATTAAGAATATAATTTGGAATTATAGAAGACTAATCTCTTATTTGGTTCAATTTCACCAAAGAATTTATTTCATTTCCAAATGAATTCCAGAATTTATTTCCAAATGAATTTCAAATTCATTTAAACCAATCATTCTTCATTAATAACAATTGATTTAGTTTCAAACAATTTCACAAAATGAAAAAGGTTGGAATTCAAAATGAATTTTACAAAATTTTCATTTAAACCAAACACACTTATTTGGATTTGCAAATAAATTCAACAAAATTTTATGGACTTCATTTGAACCAAACAAACCCTAACCCTTTATTTGGTTCAATTCCACCAAAGAATTCATTTCATTTTCAAATAAATTACAAATAGAATTCATTTCCAAATGAATTCAAATTCATTTCCAAATGAATTCAAATTCATTGAAGCCAAATATACTTCATTAGTAAGAATTGATTTAGTTTCAAACAATTCCACAAAATTAAAAAGTTGAATTCCAAATGAATTTTATAAAGTTTTCATTTAAACCAAACATATTTACTTGGATTGGCAAATAAATTCCATAAAATTTTATGGAATTCATTTAAACAAAACAAATCCTAAGTAATTTTTCACTTGAAATAAAAACTTAGTTACACTAGCAATGTAGTGAGGGCGCACACGTTTTGTGATGTAGAGTGTCAAAAATTCAAAATAGTTGCATCTTTGTTCCTCCTTAAAATGAGAAAATAAAGGTCAAACTGTATCGAAGGAATTCACCTGAACGTATAGGAGGTGATAACATCTTCAACTGTGAGAAAGTTAAAAGTATAGATGCCAGAATTTTGCTTCATTGATGCTTTTTAGTAAATAAAAATAAAAATACTATTTAAGCTGTCGATCTGCAATAATTAGAAAGAGTACCGTAATTTGTGCGGCACGATATAGTTATTTGATGAAGAAGAAACATCCTATCAATCTCAAAGGAAAGGAATACATACATACATTTGCTTTTGGAGACCTGGCCAATTCAAAACTCCTAGTTGTTAAGTTAAAAGCCACCTTACAAGTTATAAGTAACCATTAATCCACTGTATATGTCATCTGAATATGAATCCCAATTACTTTACACTGTATAGCAATCACATATACTCATAAGTTGAATCTTAAAGCATTAAAAGATAACCACAACTGTATAGCTTCACAAAAAGAATCGAAGCAATTAAGAGCATATCAAAAGAGTGAGAAATACCAACTGGAGCATTACTTTTGAAACATATGTCATTAAATCACCTTAAGTAATAAGTCCAAGGCATCTCTCTTCGCATTTATTTTACATCATTTTAGATAAAATAATAGCTCAGCTTGGTCATGACATCTCATCTACTACAACACTGAAGATCCTTCTTCCGTTATCCATACATCTCCATTCCTTGAGAAAATTAATGATTGGTATCAGTCAACTCAAAAAAGTGTTTCGTCTTTCCAAAGGTGTAGCTATAATTTAAGTGGTCATGGCGTGTATCATTTCTATGATTAAACCAATGATGTTGTAAAGCATGCGCAAACATCACATTTGTACTAGCATAAGGCCTGGAAGGAGGCATCATCATAATTGAAGTGTGTTGACCTTAACAATAATCAATCTTGATTTTAATCTTAAAAAACTTGATTTTTAGCACTTAACATGTTTGTTTAAGTGTGTATAAGCTAGGACTATCATGGAAATCACAATAAAGTTAAGCGTGCTTTCGGGATAAATCGACCTTCAGGATTCCAGGAAGATTTTGGAAGTATTATACTTTTAAAATGAGAAAGTTTTCTTCTTAACATTTGAAGTAGACATCACAAGCTTTATAAATTGATCTTACTTGTCAAAATCTAAATTCATTTGGGTTTGGAAATCTTCAGTTAAAATCAGCATATGCAGTTTTCATTTCAATATGAGCAGCTCTTAGTATTTCAAAAATATCTTGAGCTATAGATGTTTAATTGAAGTGATTAAAAGTGCTATGGAAATATAAGACAAATAAATACAACTTTTATGAAGAAAGCTATGGCTAATTTGATCTTATTCAATGTCAAAAAGTCATGATCCCGATTGGGACCAAAATTGCATCAAATTGAAGAAATCATCCAGAACATATCCCGGGCTAAAGTCCCGACCGGGACCAGTGTGATCCCGACCAGGATCAATGCAATCATGAATGGGATAAGTGCATAATGGCTATAATAGATATATTTTTGAATATCCTGATCGGGATCAGTGTGATCACAGCCGGGACCGGTGTTTTTGCAGGCAAAAAGTCCAAATTTCATCCAAATGAAGTTTGAATTTATTGGAAATAAAATTATTGTTTCCAACAGCTATAATTGAATTTCTCAACTATAAATACAACCTCTAAAGATCATCTAGAGGTTAAGAAACTTGTTTTTCATTTATACATTCTCAAGCATTCAATTAAAGCTCAAAATTCTCTTTAATTCATTCTTGTATTTAGTAAACTTTTGTGAGAGTTTGGTGAGTGTTAGAATAGAAATTCTTATTCTTCTATTTTATGGGGTTAAATAAAAGGGAAGTGAGGTTCTATTCTAAAGGAATTAGTTTAAGTGTTTAGCCATTAAAACACTTGAGAATTTAGTTTTAGTGTAAGCCTTCAAAACACTTGTGAATCGATTTTTTTAGTAAGCCTTGAAAACTCAAGTTGTAAGGTTTGAGTTGAGCCTAAAACTCAAGTTTTAAGAATCAATCTAAGGTAATAGATTATGGTGACTTAAAATCCTAACTTAGGGATAAGTTAGGTGGAGACGTAGGATTGTTGAGAATCCGAACTCCTTAAATACTTGTGTTCATCATTCTTCTTTCTCAACATTCTTTCATTTTAGCTTATTTGTTTTTAAGTTTTGATTTTTGTTCGATAGCCCTATTCACCCCCCTTATAGGGCATTTTTATACTTAATTTGATATCATTAGCATATAAACATCAAATGATATGTATCCAAAATAATATAACTAAATATTATAATATATTATTCTAAAAAAATTAAACAATAAAAATATTTATATTGAAAAATGACTTAATACATTTGTGACCACTTGTACTTATCAATTTTTGTTTGTTTAATTTTTTTACTTGCAATTTTAACATTTCAACACCTGAACTTGCATAAAAATGTAATTTTTAAACCTTTATTATCACACGTAACATGAAATGGCAAATTAACATATGTCATATTTTAAGAGTTTGACTAACCAAAACTACAAGTAGAGGTGTCAAACTAACAAAAAATAGCAAGTATAGAGGCTGATATATGTATTATATCATTAGATTAGTGTATTTTAAATAAATTTAAATGTTAAAATGATAAAATTGTAAGTTAAAGTATCAAATTGACCAATTATATCAAATAGAAAGAACTGCTAATGTATTATGGCTTGAAATATTAATATTACAAGTGGAATTTAAAAACACTAACAACTTAAACAAATCAACTAATAAACAAACAATCACCCAACAAACTAAATATATCAACATATAACTCCAATAATAAATAAATAGAAACTCAAACTTTCTTTTAAAAAAAAAATAGAAACTCAAACTCAACACTTTAAATCTTGAAATCTTTGTCTTAATTACTAAGCCATTACCTCATTGGCTATTTGATATGTTGTTATATAACTAAAACTAAAAGAATATATAAATAATACTATCAATATTTGTGAGTTCGAGTAGTAAAAAAATTGAATTTTTTTTAAATAAAGTTTTTGGTTCAAATTTTATTTATAGAGAAAACAGCTACCGATAGAGTTTTATTTTTTTATGGGTCTATCTGACTCAGACTCTAAAATAATCAAAATTTTTATGACTATTAGATAAAAAAATATGAGATGAAAAAAATTATAGGGGAAAGCACGGAAAACCAAAATGTGGTTTCACAGTTTTATATTTTTAAGTACGTAGTTTTTTTGTGACACTTTTAAGTACATGTTTTAGCTGTTACATACTTTTAAGTATATGCATCTAATACTGTTGACTTCATCCTACATGGTGCTGACGTGGATATGACGTGGTGCTGACACATATGCCCCACATATACGAAGTTAATGGTGTTAGCCACATATACGAAGTTAATGGTGTTAGCCACATATACTTGAAAATGTATATCGGCTAAAACACATATTTCAAAGTGTCACAAAAAAATCATGTACTTAAAAATCTAAAATCGTGAAACCACGTGGTGTTTTTCGTACTTTTTCCAAAATTATAATATTAAGCTTAATTTGTTAGATGATCTCCCCTTCAAGAGAAAAAAATCATTCCGACTGAAGGTTACCCTCATTCTGGAAGGCCTAAAAATAACTTTAAGCAAATGGAAAGCTTGTTAATTTGGCCCAGTTCTTTTTTAAATGATTCATCAACAAGCCTATATTTTCTTTATAATTTCGTATTATTTAAATGTAATGAAAAAAAATTCATATGTTTTTATACTGTTTTATTAACTTAAATAAAAAAAACATCCTATTAAAAAATTGATAGAATGTATCATTATAATTTCGTATTATTTAAATAAAAATTTATTAGAATACAATTGAAATGAAAAAAAAAATGCCATATCAAAAAGAATTAATAGAGTTATGAAATAATATCTTTTTACATATTCTTTTAGTTTTTTTCAATCATCCCATCAATTTTCATGAAATATTTGAAAAATATATTTAGTTCAGTAATTATGATAAACAATAATCAAACAATTAGTTGAAGAATTATGGACATAATTATGCACAAAATACTTGATAAAGCAGCCGTTGAAAGTATATTTGATATATAAATTAATAAAACGAATTATAAACAATAAAAATAAATATATAGAAGACTTTAGAGAGTAAATCTTCTTATTATTATTTTGATAAAAGGGAGGGGAAAACCCACTAGCTACTGATTAATCTAGGCATTGTAATATCGTCTAAAATTACATGCAGCCCTGTAGGAGGAGACTCCAGCTTTTGATATCCATTGTAGCCTCTCAGGGCCAAGTTGGCCAAAAACTCCGCTGCTCTATTTCCTTCACAGTTGACGTGACAAATCTCAACTTGCCAATTCCGGTTAATCAGCTCACAACAGCAATGGAGGAGATTCAAAATCCACTTGTTCTCAGTCTTTCCTTAGCATAACATCATAACCACAACTTGTGAATCAACTTCTAACATAATCTTTTCATAACCTTCTTTTAGGCAAGCTGGAGGCCAAAGAAAATTGCCCACACCTAACTACATTTATTTTAGATATTCTTTAATACCAATTGCTAATTTTTTTCTTCAAACATTATGATTTCTTGCTTTAATTATGATATTCAGCAGTGGTTATAAAAATAAAATGGAAAGAAATGTGTTGTGGCCTTTTTTTGAAAAAAATATTTTATTATATTAGAAGTTTTGAAAAGAGATTATTGGAGAGTGAAAAATTAAATTTATAATCTCTGTTAATATGTTGACCCATACTAAAATGGTAAATTGTCCGGCTTTTATTAGTAGTTCCTACTAAAATTTCGTTTTGAAATTAAATAAGAGTATTTTTGGAAGGAATAGTGTCAAAATAAAAAAAAATTGACTCGTTTAGTGAATTAACTTTTTTCCAAAATAAATAGTTTTTTTGGCTCATAAAAAACTTTAGAAATAAAGTTACTTATTCCAAAAAATATTTTTTAATTAATGCATTTTATTGAATCCGGGAACGAGAGACATCAAATCTTTAATCTATTAAGGCATCCAATTAAATTATACTAAGGGTTGTAAACAAGTCGAACTGCTCAGTGTTCGACTTGACAAAAACTCGTTTGAGCTCATTTAATCAACAAGCTGAGTTCAAAATTATACAAATCTTGGCTAGTGAAGCTTGCGAACAAATTCAAATAAAAGCTCGCGAGTCGGCTCTTAATTTTAATATTATTTTTTCAAGGGCAGATAGTAAGAATTCATTAATAATCGAACTTAGTACAAAGACTCAAGCCAAGTAAGTTGGGCTTGGATACAATCATAAAAGTTATTGCTTCTAAGGGCTCTTTGAGCCAACTGATGAGCAGCCCAATTGCACTGTCTGTGCACAAAATGAAAATCACATCTGTGAATTCTCATGGCCAGCAGCTTGACATCTGTGATTACCACTTCAATTTCAGTTGGTGTTGGAGAGGATCTTGTTATAGCATCTACTATTGTCTTGTTGTCGCCTTCAATAATTACCTCATGCCAGTTGTTATGGATGGCCATTTCCATGGATGTTCGCATACCTATCGCTTCCACAATCAAAGGGTTATGGATCTCAGAGTATCTCTTGATGGAGTATGCCACTACCCTTCTGTCAGTATTTTTGGCTATTATTCTAACTGAACTGATCTTGTGGGTGTCGTCTACTGCTGTAACGAAGTTAATCTTTATTGCACCTTGTTGTGGGGGCATCCATGTTTGATGATCTATGGATCGTAACAGCATTGTAGTCGTTGCAGGGTTGTGAGTGGCCGAAGTGTATTCTTCCCAGAGCATTAGGGCCATTTTGGAGGTATGAATAGCGGAGTCTTCAATCTTGTTAAATATAAAAGAGTTTGGAGCTTTCCAAATGGCCCATAGCATGAAGGCTATCTGGTCATTGAGTTCATCTCCTCTCGCAAGTTTGCAGAGATCTTGATTAAGGTTGTTCCACTTATCCAAAAAAGAGTTACCCCATAGGGAAGAGGGTCTGAAAGATAGATGACTACTGAACCAGACTTGGGTGGCATAGTTGCTTTCAAACATAACATGTTAAGTAGTTTTTGTTTGCCCATATCTTTAACATCGCCAGCCTAGCTGTTGGATTCTTCAGCATATGTTGGCACCCACTGGCAGTCCCTCTCTTAGGGCACGCCATATGAATGTTCTCAATTTTAGTGGGACATTGAGCTTCCAAAGGAATTTCCATTTCTCTTTGCTCATGTTGGGGTGGCTGTTGGAACTTGAGGAAGTGCTATTTTCATTACGCATTTGTATGGTTGTGTGATTGCCCGATTTGACCGTGTATTGACCATGCTTGCTATAGTGCCATATTAGTTTGTCTAGCAAATTCATCTTACCGAGGGGGGTATTAAGAATAATGTCTGCATCAGCCTCTATGAACATTGCCCTTACCACAGGAACTTTCCACATTGCTTTATCTAAGTGGATTAGATGTTGGACAGTTTTGTAATGTTCACAGTTGCCCTCTTTTAGCCTGGGTTTGAAAGGATCTGAAGAAGCTATCCATGGGTCTTCCTTGCATTTTATCTAGCTATCATTTTATCGCATGCCTCTAACAAGCACTTTTTTACCCTCTATGATGTTGTGTCATCCCCATGAAGGGTTGCCATAAATTATAGCTTCCCAGAAGGATTAGTTAGGGAAGTATCTGCTTTTGAGGACTCTAGCAGGAAGGAAGTTGGGTTGCTAGATAATTTTCCATCCTTGTTTGGCTAACATTGTCAAGTTAAAGATTTCAAGGTCTCAAAAACCAAGTCCACCTAATTCCTTTATCTTACACATTTCTTACCATCCAATCCAAGTCAGCTTTTGCTTTTCTTCATGATAGCCCTACTAAAACTTACTAACAAGCGAATTAACTTGCTTGCAAATTTTGGCAAGAAGTTTAAAGCAAGCCATAGTGCAGATTAGGATGGCCAATGCTACTGCTTTAATGAGAACTTCTTTCTCGCCCAATGAAAGAAGTTTTTCCTTCCAACCAGTGAGTTTTTTTGTTATTAGATCGGTAAATGTCTGCGATTTTGATTTTTGAATAGTGGGAGGTAGCCCCAGGTATTTATCTTGGCAACCAATATTCAAGACTCCAATTTTTTTTGCTACTCTGATTCTGTGGTTGGTAGTGGGATTCTTATTGAAAAAGATAGCCAATTTATCAAGGTTGATCTATTGTCCACTAGCTATGGAATAGCTTTCCAAAATACGCTTGAGGTGCTCCATTCCTTCCATGGTGGCTGCACAGAACACTAGTGAGTCATCAGCAAATAGGAGATGTGAGATTGGTGGGCATAACCTGTTGATTTTGACGCCATTTAGGAATCTTTGTGTTTCTGCTCTTTGCAATAAGTTGGAGAACCCTTCAGTGACTAATAGGAATAGGTACGGTGAGAGGGGGTCTCCCTGCTGTATTCCTCTAGTCGGTCTGATGTACCCAAAGTTGTTTCCATTCAGTGTACAAGAGTATGACATCGTTGTGATGCATTCTATGATCCAGCCAATCCACTTTCTATCAAAACCCAATATTTCCATTATGTGTTGGATAAAGGGCCATTCAACGCTTTTATATGCCTTGCTTATGTCTAACTTGATCGCTACTTCTAACTTATTTTTTGCTTTTCAATTTTTCAGTTGGTGCATGATTTCATGGAAGATGATGATGTTGTCAGATGTCTGTCTCCTTTTGATGAAGGCACTTTGGGCTTCTGAGCAAATGAAAGGTAGTACCTTCTGAAGTCTGGTGGTGATTATCTTGGCTATGATCTTGTAAGTCACTATACACAGCCCAATTGGTCTGAGTTATTACATGGTTTCTGGATGCGGCACCTTGGGAATGAGTGAGATGATGGTGTGGTTGATGTTTTTCAGCATTCTACTACCTTGAAAGAAGATTTGACAACTGTTGTTAACTCCTCTCTAATGATCTCCCAGTATTCTTGAAAAAATAAACCGGTTAGACCATCAAAACCTGGGGCTTTTATTGGGTTAATTGCGAAGACGGCTACCTTAATCTCTGATGTTATAATTGGTTGTGTAAGCTCTCAGTTCATTCTTTCTATGACCCTGGTTTGCATGTCGTTAGGCACTACTTCAAAGTTTTGGGGTTGTTGGGTTTTGTAGATTGCATCAAAATAACCTGTAACTATGCCTCAGATGTCCTCTTCTTCAGTACACCATCGACCTCTGTCATTGTAAAGCCCTTGAATGTTCATTCTTTGTCTTCGCTGGATTACTGAAGCATGAAAGAAAGCTATATTTTTGTCGCCCCATTTCAACCATTTTGCCCTTGCCTTCTAAGCCCAATAAGCTTCCTCTTTTTACAATTTTGTGGCTAAATTTGATTCCAATTGACGTATTTATTTTCCATTCCAATCAATAGTGTTTTTATGAAGCAATGAGAGCTTTGTTTTAATTTCATTGATGTTCTTTGATGAGTTTAGTTTACGTTTTCTGCTCCATTGAATAAGGTTGTGTCTGCAGTGCTTTAACTTGCTATAGAGTTTATAAAGTGAGGAACTAGACACAAGTATTCCCCATACTTTTTTAATCATTTCTTTGGCTTGTTCCTCTATGATCCATCTTGCATCAAATCTGTATTGTTTCTTATACTTATTTCACTTTGGTAATGCAGAAGAAGTGGGTTGTAATCTGAACCAATTGACTGCATATGGATGAGTCTGGCGTTTGCGTGTAAAAGATTCCAAGTTGCTATCACAAGAGAGTGATCTATACGTTCTCTAATATGATCCCTCTCTGATTGTCTGTTGTTCCAAGTAAATGGCTCCCCCGTGAATCCTATATCCATTAACCCCGCTTTATTAACAATGTTTTGAAAGAGAGCCATTTTGGTTCTGTTTGGGCTGCTTCCTTCACATTTCTCCTCTACTCTAAGAATGGCATTGAAGTCACCATAGACAGTAGCATTCTAGTTTGAATTAACTAGGATGGATTGGAGAGTTTCAAGTTATGCCTTCATTTTGTCAATTTCACAATTGATGTGAACACCAAAAAAGCCCCATGGTTCAACTCCATTTGCATTTCTAATTTTGCATTGGATGTAGAAATCCTCCTTTTTTACTACTTTGATATTCTGATCTTGATTCCATGCCACACAGAGGCCACCGGCAATTCCGTTTGGCTCCACCGTTTCCCATTTGTAGTTGCCTTATTTATGAAACACTTTAGTAACTCTTGCTTCCCTGCTTCTAGTCCACGATAGGAAAATAAGAGCTGGGGAATGGGATTTGATCATCCCTTTGAGATGGTGGAAAGTCAAGGGATTCCCCGTACCCTAATAATTCCACACTAAAATCCTCATTAGGCGCGTTAGGGCCATTTTGGGCTGGCACCCTCCACCAAAAATTCAGAAGAGTTGGGGCAATGTCTTTTGCCATTTGGGTTTTTAGAAGAAAGTTGGGTTCTTTTCTTGGTGACTCAAGAGTTAGAAGTCAGGTTGTTTGATGGTTCAGAGGTGGAAGTGATTTGGTTGTTGCGTTGTCTCGCCAAATGTTTGATGTTGGTTTTTTTGGGTGGGTATTGGTATTGGTATTGATAAAGGTTGGGTTGTTTGGTAAGATGGTAGAAGTTGGTAAGGTTGATGCATAATTGTCCAGAAAGAGGGGGAGATCTTCCAAACAATAGATGTTAAATGACATGTTCATCAACTGCTCTATAAAGATATATTGGAAAGGGGTCCAATGGTAATTTATGACATCAAGGGGTTGAATGTTAGATAGGAACTTAACTTTGCACCAATTTCAAGTTATGTTGTGGTTGGGTTGGGTTGGTATTTTTATGTCAAATATGGTAGGTCCAGTCTGATTAACCATAAAGGTTTGGGTTGTGGGTTCTAAAGATTGTGTTTGTGGGTCTTAATGAGGTTTAGAGTGTTGGTGAGTTAGAGAAACGTTTGGGCTTTTAGGTAGTTGGGGGTTATAAATCTGGCCCATTTTGGGTTCAGAGCGGTTTGTCGGGTTCTAAGTAGAAGGGTTAGGAGTTGGACTAGGGTTGACAAGTTTCATAAAGCTTTCTTCCATTTCCAGTTCTTTTAGCACATAAGGTGTGAGTATAGATGTGCACTAGTGCCATTTTGTAATATATAAATGACATTGTAAATTACCCCTATGGCAATATAATATTCATTTAAATAAAATGTTTATTTATTTGAGTATTTATCCTTTAGCATTATGTTAAATAAATTTATTATCTAGAGTTGATAATATGAGCTACAAATTTATTAGTACATATGCTATAAAATTGTTCATAGTTAATTAATTAATATTTGGGTAATATTAATTAGATTATCACCTCTGTCTATTTCCCTTGATTAGTATGTGATACTAATAGTGGGAGGTAGTAAGTCTCAAGCTACTTGATATGAGATATCAGAATAGACATGCGGATCCTCATGTGACGGGTGGATCGAACAATGACGTTAGGTTAGTGATCGCAAGGATATTCACTTATAGTCAACGATCACAATCTAGGTCATAATGGTGCATATAGTCCTTTGACCTGAGGTGACACGGTTATCCATATTTGAGTGGTTAGGGTTTGTTACCACTTACATACTTGTGTTATTCACATATAGGTATATGGTGTGTGGTGGCTCTAGTCGGTTTAATGTAGGGATGAGTGTTCAACCAAGATGAGATTCATTGGCTGGAGTGAACTAGGATAGATCCTATGCTATCTAAGTTTATTCTTGATGAATAGAGTTCCTGGCCAGGACAAACATAACATAGTCTGAAAGAGTTTCAGTGCTAGAAAGTGTTTCTAGTATTTGTTATGTTTTATCAAGAATAA